>OZ012738.1:396450368-396720368 GCA_963859935.3 Lathyrus sativus
GTGATTCCGCCAATCCTTACTAGGTTATCCATCGTCTGCCCAGAGGGTTCTAGTTCCAACTTCTGTCAGTTACAGTAGACGTCTGCCCCATAATGCCACGGGACAGCGCTGGTGCTTTCAAAAGGTATCGGCCCGACCTTCGTGATGGTAATTATGGGCGGCCTGGGTGCAGAAATGGTTATCGTCTGGCGGGGGATGGTGATGGTGGCAACCTCATCATCCTGCTTCAGCATTACCTCTCCAGATCCACATTCGGCCCTTCGGCTAAACAGCAAGACTCCTTCGGTCATCAGACTCTGAATCCCCTCTATCAACTGTTCACATCCATCAGAACAGGTTGCACAACCCATACACAATTCTCCACAGCCCGGAAAGAATCCTCTCTTCATCAGCTTGGCTTTAATGAAGCTAAGCGGTGTCTTCAGATCCTTGACATCAGTCAACAAATCTAAGTTCTCTTCTTCAATAATGGCATTCACCCCACCTCCCCTATGGTTCGACATAGGGTTCTTTGCGACATTCGGCACATTATCTGAGAAATTGATGATCTTAGCATCCACCATATCTTGCACCTTGTGCTTGAAGGCTTTGCAGTTTTCTATCGTGTGGCCAGGTGCCCCTGAGTGAAAATCACACGTTGCATTCACGTCATAACCCTACGGAGGTACCCCTGTCAAGGGAGCCAGGGTTCTCTTCTGGACTAACTGTAACTGAAGCAGAGTTTTTAATAGCTGAGTATAAGACATGGGCGGTGTCTCAAGGTGACGACTTGCCAGAGGTGCCCTGTTCTGATACCTTCTGTACCCTTGCTGATTTGGCTGCTGCTCTTGTGGCTGGGGTTGTTGGACAGCAGGGATGGTTATGCTAGCCACCTGCTGGCGCTGGCTTTTACCCTTCCTTCGAGCGTTGGACACGACACTCGTCTCTCCTTCCCGCCTTTTGTTACCGTATGGTTTCTTTCCTCCTCCAGCTGAGGATAGAACAACACCCTGAATTTTCCCTAATTTGATCCCATTTTCAACGTGTTCGCCGGTAATGATGAGATCTGAGAAACTCTCTGACATACCGCTGACCAATTTCTCGTAATAGACCTCCGGGAGAGTGGCTACAAACATTTCAACAAGTTCTCGTTCAACCATCGACGGCTGAACTCTAGCTGCTAATTCACGCCATCGCTGGGCGTATTCTTTGAACTCTTCGTTGTTTCTCTGCGACAAGTTCTGCAGTTGAACCCGGTTCGGAGCCAAGTCACTGTTATACTGATAATGGTGTACAAAGGCCTCAGCAAGTTCCTTCCACATGCGCACACTGGTGGGTTCCAAACCCATGTACCATTCAAGGGATGGCCCAGACAAGCTTTCCTGAAAGAAGTGCATCAGCAGCTTCTCGTCTTCAGAGTGAACGGACATCTTTCGGTAGTACGACCTTAAGTGGACATGAGGGCAAGTGGTGCCCTTGTATTTCTCAAAGCCGGGTACCTTGAATTTAGGAGGCACCTTGAAATCAGAAATCAATCCCAGTTTGGTCATGTCGACACCCATAGTGTTCTGGTTCTCAAAATTCTTCATTTTGTCCTCGAGTGCCTTAAACCTCAGACGGGCTTCAGCAGTCAGTTCTCCTTCAGCACTCCTCTGTGAGAACAAATCTTCTTGGCGATCTTCTAGCCATGGCTGAGGCCCATACAGATTTCCAGCACATGTGTTGCCATTGCCTAGTCCAGCGTTACCATTAGCTTCAAAGTTTCCATTACCGACGCTAGTCGTATTACCATTAAGCCCTATGTTAGTGATCACATTGCCGTTACCACTTCCATTCCCCCCGGTTACGGGGATGCCACCCTGAGGAGTTTCAACAGGTGGAGGGGTTGGAACACCCCCACCATGGAGTACACCGTTGCTGTCAACCTTTGAGATCAGAGGCTGAACCAATGTTCTGAGCTGGTCTTGGCCGTTGGCAACCACTTGCATGAGCTCCATGAAGCGGTCCATCCTCTCTCGGAGTTCCTGGACGTCAGTTTGCACTTGTTCCATTGCTCTAGCTTGATTCGCTCTGGTCGGATAGCGGTGGATCGGTCTTCGGTCAATCCTGGAACAACCTGCATACATAAAGGGTTAGACAAAAAACGACAAGGTGCTCGTCATGCAAATGCTTTATGCAAATGCAAACGTGTGTATGTGCCTTGGGGAGATCTCCCCCCGATCCTAGTTTCCGAGACAAATAAAGTCTATCATCCAATCATGGAAAATAAATCCTCATATATTCATCTGAAAAGCCCGCTCGGGTAGCGTATAACTGCAATCACATACAACTGAAGCAACAAGGTATGACCCCAACCAACAGACCTAGCGGTGATCATCATATCAATGCATAAAATGTACAAATAAAATACAAAAAGATCAGGTGCGGCCACGGGCACGGGAATCTTCTAACAACTTCTTTGTAGCGGGATGATCTGACTGAGTAAGCAAACCCTGGGCCAGCAGGTCCCTCTGCCTGATGGACTCTAGGAGGTTCTTGGCAACGCTCCTAGAAACACCTTCTTCAGAATGGTTCTCGACTCTTCTCCTTTTAACATCAGCTCGGAGTTGAGAATCTTGCAAATCCGCCTCGGCCTCAGCCAATCTATACGGGACGTCTCGTCGCGGTGAGGTTTCAGCCTCTGTATTCTCGTCTTTCACCATAATCTGAGCTTCTAGCTTGGCTACTCGCTGCTTCAGCTTTTCTTCCCGCTCTTTGTACTTGGCTATGGTGCTGCCCCAGACCCTCTCGTACTAGGTTAACTTCCAGTACACTCTGTCCAGATCTTGTTTCTTGGTTGTCAACACGCCATGTACTGACTTTAGATCCAACCCCAGACGTTCCCTAGCATCAGTTTCTTTGGTTAGGTTGGAGCCTAGACGGTTGATCATCTCTGTCTGCTTCTTGCAGGTATAAACAGCTTCACTATTCTCCCTCCGGAGCTGAGCGATCTCTTTCTCCAACTCTTCATTGGCTTTTCGTAGCTCTTCCTTCTCTTGGAGTACCTGGTTGAATTTCTGAATATCGACTGTAGTAGGCTCTTTGTGCACAAGAGGATACAACGGTTCCACTGCAGGAAACGACATTAGAAACTTGGCGGCTCTCTCTCGAACCCAAGTCATGTACGGATCAAAGGCCTTGTTGTTGCTTTTTCCCAGCAAGACTTTCCCCTTCCGGTGAATTTTGCTCCAAGCATTCTGTACCTTGACCAAAGTGTCACCTTCAAGCAACCCTGTGAGATACAGAGATTCCTGTATCTCTTCTTCTTCAGGAGGACCTCGTAGTGCATACCCATATTGTCGTACCATCAGAGATGGATTGTAGTTGATACATCCATTCCTTCCGACCAGGGGGACGTTTGGAAAGCCACAGCAGCTATACACGATATCTTTGCCCAGCAGATCTCTATCAAACCAGATGATATTGTCAGCAGTCAAACCCATCAAACGTGCAGACCAGGGCGAAGACCCAGCAGAATCAATGAACGGTCCTGACTTAGGGAGATGGCTAGCAAACCACTTATACAGTAAAAGAGCACAACATGCCACGTTCTTCCCCTTTCTGTTTTCGTTCTTGCTGTGAACTGAATGGTAGACATCTCCGAGGAGAGTGGGCACTGGATTCCCGGAGGCAAATATATGGCAAGCATCCATCCTTATGAAGTCCGGGTGACTTGGGAATAGCACGATCCCATAGATACAGAAGGCTAAGAAGGCATTGAATACATCCCAGCGACCCTTCTCGGTAAACTTTTGGGCTTTTTCCATCAGGAAATGCAAAAGGAAACCATGAACTCCAATCTTTCTGGATACCATCCCTTCCAATTCAGACTCATCTACATGAAGAGCGTCAGTCAGCTTACTCAATTTGGGTTCACCCTCAACATGGTAATAAGGCATTTGATTCAACAAAGGCACCCCCAATAGGTCAGAGTACTCCTCCAAGGTCGGAGCTAGGACATAGTCTGGAAACACAAAGCATCTGAGCTATGGGTCGTAAAACTGTAGCAGGGCGTAGAGGCCATTCAACTCGTATGTAGGAAGCTTATACACAATACCTAGAAGTCTCCCATAACTCTGTCTGAAACTCTCCATCACTGTCTTATCAGCCAAAGAAATCAAAGTCCGTAACTCTCGGATGTCAGGTGTTGGTAGCTTGTAAGCCACTGTCTTCTTCAGAGATGCCATATCTGCCATGAGGATCAAGATCACTAGAACCAGGGGAGAAATATGCACCTGCAACACAGACACACGTTAATGACATGCAAATGAGGATGCAAACAATGTAAAATGCAATCATGCAGCAGGAGATTAAGATGACTGTGCTGTTGAGGAGATGAAGGCTTTATATCAACAAAACTACAACACTGCTCTGTCAAGAACAACCATATCTCTGATGAGAACCCCATTATACCAGACCATACATCTGCTCTGTCAAGAACACACATATCTAATGATGAGAACCTCTGATACCAACAAAACTGATTTACTATCAAGAAAACCAGGTAATCTGAAGGTTAAGGTTTCCTGCAATAACCCATCCCTGCTCACAGGTATGGACCTAATCACGGAAAAGGTTTGGCATCCTATGCGGTCATCAGCGTCACATACTTTCAAGAAATGATGATACGATACCCAGGAGGTGTGGCATCATCATCTCTTGAAGCGGCCTCACTTAGCTGAATTCCAAATGATCGGTTCCCAGAGTCGACAATCCTCAGATCCAACAACCCCTCGAGTCCAAAGGACCGATAGGAAGCCATCAAAGAGAACCTCGTATGAGTGTGGATTACATGGGAACAGATGCAAGCAAAGCAAGCACGTCCTCCACTAACCCACTCTAATACTATATAGCTCTCAAGCCTGGGTCTGGCTTCTCACTCATCAGAATGCCCCTCCCACAATAGTACAGATAATCATATCATACTGAAAATAAAGTGCGGGAAATAAAATGCGATAAATAAACACAACCCAACAAGTAAACATACAAGCGCTAAGATTGACTCTCGCAGGGGATGTTGGATCCCCAAATTGACTCGCATAAGGGACGTTTGATCCCAGGAAACTATCAAGTCCCCAGCAGAGTCGCCAGCTGTCGCTACCGCAAAAATAAGGTGTCGGCAAAACAGAAGAGTCGCCACCTTTCGTTATTTATCCCTCAGAACGGGAAAGGAAACGATCGGAAAAACCTGACGAAAGGGTATAAGACAAGGTCATCGCAACCATTGTCTGGGTTCGGGAGTCGGTTACGCAAGGGGAAGGTATTAGTACCCCTCACGTCCATCGTACTCGATGGGATCCACGCTTGTTGTGTTTATCTGACGGGTTGGTTTTACTATCTACCTATCAAGGGTGGCTCAAAAAGAAAAAAAATGACTCGACAAATTGTCGCACTTTATGCCTGCGTATTCTCATCAGAGAATGAGAAATCAGAGTCAACGTAGTTCGGCTAACTACGGGTTGCAGGGAAGGTGGCTCGCCAATACATCGGTATTGTGCCTATGTACTCTCAACAGGCTTGAGAGATCAAAGCTTACGTAGTTCGGCTAATACGGATTACGGGGGTTCAGATTCATCTGTTTTTCGAGTAGGGTTAACAAACAGTTCCAACAGTTTGGTGTACGCAGCTCGACCCTTGGAGACTTAGGCGTTACCGTTTACGGTAGAACTGGGAGTTAACGACACTCTTTTCTTCATAAAAGCTTCCTTTGAATTATGGGCCCACGGGGAAAAAAGGTTTGAAGTTTGTTTCCTGTCTTTTACGGAAGAACTGTTTTTTAGTTGTCTGTAGTTTGTACAGCACTAGAGACTATGACCTGGGAACGAATGCGCCGCATATCGTCCAAAGGACGTATACTAAACATTCTAGACGATTGAGAGGAGGCCGCTCAATTATCGTTACCCAAGTAGCTTAAGGCTCGTATCGCGCTTATACTAACTTACCTTTATTACATTTTTTACTATGGTTTGAGATGAGAAGAGAGAACAGGCTCAACTAAGGGGAGACTATCAAGTCCTACTGTTGTCATGCCAAGGATTCATCCTATGGTTGAGGTTTGAAACAGGAAACTCCTAGAAGTTATCATGCATAGGTTTCAACCTAGAGTTCTAATCATCACTTCCTTATCAAAGGAAGTGAGATTCCTAGGGGATCATGTCAATGATAAACAGAAACAGATAAAGCATCAGCTAAAATAGCAAACAGATAAACAATAGAGGAAACAACTTTAAAATGCATGCAATGCAAGTGAGGGAGGAAATGTGTGTGGGGCATCAGCCTCCACAAGCTCATCTCAACCTCAAGCCAGATATGAATAACTGCAATCATACAGACGAAAATAGAATGCCATCAAGCAAACCACAGACCACACAGGCAAAGGAGCAGGGCTCTACCGAATACCAGCAAGCAAAGCCATATAGTAAAAATACAAGCAGAGGGAGCAACTCATCCTCTAGTGCAATCATGCTCCTAACTTAACACAATCTAAACATGAACTTATTCTAATGCATCAAGCAAATCAAACAAGTCACATCAATACAGTTGCACAGAAAGCAAACAGACAGGAAAGAAAGCAGATCAACAGCTTCCCCAGCTTCACAGCAAATCAATCTTCTGACAGCAACTCAGTCCTTAGTCTGTAATTGTTCTTCATGGATTTTCCTCTTCAATAGCAAGTGTCAACTTGCTTCTTCAAGCTTTCAATGTATCCAACACAAGTATCAACTTGTACTTCATCTTCTTCAAGCTTCAACTCTCAATTTGATCTTCTTCCCACAAACTTGTTCTTCTGGATCTTCAAGCTTCAGCTCCAAAGGCAGTCTTCAAACAAAGGGGAAGTGCAACCTCTAAAATCTTCAATCTTCTAACAAGGAACTCCATCCTCTAGCAAGGGGGAAATATTCATCTAACAAGAGCAAGGTGGGGATAGGGAGAAGCAAAGTGAAGACCAAAGGTCACCTCTAAGCACTCCACCATCAAGGAAGGGGACCCTCAAAGGTTCTACCAACTTGTGAGGAGCCACACATCTTACCAAAGGAGGGATGGGGCCTTCACAATGGGACCTTACATCATAGGGAGGAATGGAAGTGATCAAAACCTTCCATGTTTCATGAAGGAAGAAAATCTATTCTAAGAGATCTCCCTAAAACCCTAATCCTTAACCCTAAACAAACTACACCAATCGTGGCCGTGCGTTGCTTTTACTGAGTCAATATCCAAGACTGATCCAACGCCTCTTATGCATCGTCCTCGTTCAAACATTCAGATGGAGGGAAATTACAGACGGTGGCCTGAACAGTGGCGCCACTGTCTTCTCCGGTGAAGACCAACACACAGTTCATCAAAAATTACAAAATGATACATCATCTTGTCCAGTTTTTCATGCTGATCATTAATCCAGCCTTAGAATCATCTAAATCTCCATGGATTTTCAAACCCGATAGCCATTCCAAAATACACCTCAATCTTTAATGTCATCAGAACTTCAATTAAATGCACAGAAATGATCCTTATCTCGTGGTGATCAATTTCCCCTATCTAATCTTGATTATCAATCCAAGAATTGCAAGAATTCAGCTTCAACAGAAAATGATCCACATCCTAACTTGTCTCTAATTCCCAAATTGATCATCTCAAATCCATCTATACATCATCCAGATCCTAACCACCTATAGATTTCTATCTATCTCCTCCTAGATTATGCACAAAAACAAAATGTACCAACCTGTGTTCAGAGGTGTAACAGAAGGGGTTATTGATCACTTCAGCCTCCAAGATGATGCAGATACACTCCAAAACTCCTTCCAAAGCTAATACAATCTTCAATTTCTCTTGAATTGGCCTTGAACTCAGAACTCGATTTCAACTTGCACCTCTGAAATTTCAACTTCACTCTCTGCTTCAGGCTTCAATCTCTTCCAAAAAAATGGCTGAATACACTTACCAACTTATATAGAACTCATTAGAATCATCTAGAACTCTCTCAAAGCTTCAGAATGAGAAATTGGATTTTCAAATTCTCTCTAAAATCTCACTTATACCAGTCACGATTCCCACTCTGTTTTTGCTTTAGCAAGCTTGCATTCAACTTCTCATGAGATTTTGAACATGAATGGTGATGTTTCCCTCCTTGTTTTCATCCAATGGCTGTCATGTTACTTCATCATGAAGAAACAAAGAAAAATGGCATGATATGGGACTCAAACCAAAATTCTAACATTGCCAAAGTTTCTAAAATGCTTTTTCCATTCAAAAAATGATATTACTTTGCTTCATTTGCACACAAAATGATTTATTTGAATTTTTGGTCATTTAATCCATTTTAATCCTTCCTTTTTCACCACTTCTTGAACCAAGTCTTTCCTTGAGCCATTTTAATGTCTCCTTGATACATGGTCAAGGTTAAAACCCTATTTTGAGCAACTTTAAAGTTGAACAAAATTTCACTTGAGGTGTCTAAGTGGGTGAAAATGACCTATAACCAAAAATGACCTATAATCATAACTTCCCAAAATACCCTTGCCTTGTCAAAGCCATAACTTGAGTTCTAAAAATCCTATCAAGGACTTCTAGTACTCTCTAGAAAGCTAAGAGAATAAGGAACAACATTCCTATTGATAAAAAGTTTATAGGAATCATCCTTCTTGGGCAAAAGTTTCATGCAAGTTGGGTAACTTTCAAGCTCCAAATTCACATACCTCAGATGACTTGTAACTTGTCTGGCTCATAACTTGAGTTCTATAAACCCTATCAAGGACTTCTAGTACTCAAATTAAAGCTAAGATGATGCTCTACAACAATCATGTTTGGGTCAAGATTAGATGAAGATCCTAGCTTGAGTTAAATTTCCTTGAAGATAGGGGTCAAACTAGGGGATTTTACACTGTCAAGTCTTAGAAACCCTAGCTTGAAACTTCTCAAATTCTTCAATCATGATGATTTAACCTTGGAACCATCCTTAGAACATCTTAATGTATCAATCTATGATAACATGGCTCTTGAATTATGTCTCAACCTCCTTCAAATCCTCAGTTGACTTAGGGTTGACCCAGTCAAACCCTAGCTGCACCAGTCATGGCTGAGGCTTCTTATTTTTGCACAATGACCTGTCTAGGCCTTAAAGTAACCTTCAACACTTATCATGAACTATCTCGAGACCTCAAGTCTAACTTCATGACCTCAGAATCATCTGATGGCTTCCCACAACTCTCAAGTTAGGAGACCTACACTCTTGGCTTCAATTACTCTTTCTGAGGATCTTTTAACTTCTCTGACAAGGATATCAACCCTTGAACACTTGAATAACCTTCTTAGATGGCTTCATAGTCTCATGTAGCCCTTGATTGGTAATCATACCTATTGATCTCCTGCATATATGTCAATGAAATGCAAATGATAATGCTAATGTGAATGAATTGAAACACAAGCTAGGTAAAGAAAAGTTGGGAAAATTTTGGGGTGCAACACTACTGTCATGAGTTTTTGAGATCAAATCCAGGATCTACTGTGAAACTGAATGTCCAACCTGCACAAGAGGGTATTGGTGATCAAAGACCCCATTTTAGAAGGCTATACATATGCTTTGCAGCTTGCAAGGAAAGCTTCCAATTATGCAGACATTTCATTCACCTTGATGGATGTTTTTTGAAAGGGATATGCGGAGGTCAAATCTTGGCAGCCATAGGTAGAGATCCAAATGACCAAATGCTACCAATAACATTTGCAGTAGTTGAAAGTGAAAACAAGGATAACTGGACATGGTTCTTGGAACCGCTTATTAATGACGTTGGTGGGAGAGAAAAATGCCTCACATACACTTTTATATCTGATCAACAAAAGGTATACTTATGTTATTTCAGTTATGCTTAGTTTCTTACTTGTTATGCTTATGTTCTTACTTGTTATACTTATATTTTATGTGTTTTTAAAACTGATTGCATAGGGATTATTACCTGCCATAGATGAACTGCCACCTAAAGTTGAGCAAAGATTTTGTGTCAGACATCTTTATAACAATTTCAGCAAAAGATATCCTGGTAAGATGTTGAAGGAAATAATTTGGAAGGCAGCAAAGTCAACATACTACCAAGCATGGGAAAGAGAGATGAAAGGAATGAAGGATGTCAATGTAGATACCTACAAGCACATGATGAGAACTCCGCCTAGATTTTGGAGTAGATCATAGTTCAAGACACATAACTAATGTGATGTTGTTCTTAATAACATGTCCGAGACATTTAATAGTCTAATCTTGGATTCTAGAGCCAAGCCATTGATAACCATGGTGGAAGAAGTAAGGACATACATGATGGAGAGATGGGAAAAAAGTAGGATGAGGTTTCAGAATATGGTAGATGTTGAAGTGTTACCAAACATAAGAAGGAAAATTGAAAAAACTAGCTCATAGACAAACCTCTGGCTTGTCAGGTAAGATACATGAACTTAACATAAGTTTAATATTATGTCTGATGAAGTGTTTCAAACTATTATGTTTGGTGATCATATATTTATGTTTTAGGATGTCTGATGAGCATATCTTTGAGGTTAGGCACCTTGAAAACCAAGCTGACAAGTTTTTAGTAGACTTGAAGAAGCATATTTGTTCATGCTGAAGATGGTATCTGACAGGCCTACCTTGTGTTCATGCACTGTCAGCTATGAAGAGTAGGACCTATATAATTGATTACTACATTTCAGATTATTACACAAAAGAAAGATATATGGAAGTGTATAAACATGTTATTTTCCCAGTTAATGGCTCAAATCTTGAGGTAAGGACTAAGTATCCAAATGTGCTGCCACCCAAAAATAGGAAGATGTCTGGAAGGCCAAAAAAGAGAAGGAATTTAGAGTAGGGTGAGATTGATGGTTCACACAGAAAAATGATAAGAACTGGTTTCAATGTTAAGTGTAGCAAATGTAAGAAACCAGGTCACAACAAGCTTAGTTGCAAGGTGACACCATCTAGCCAACAACCATCCCAATAACCATCAAAACAAGCTTCACAACGAGTCACTCAAGAATCCCAATAGCCATCCCAACAACCATCCCAACAGCCATCAAAGCAGCCATCCCAACAACCATCAACACAAGCTTCACAAGGAGTCAGTCATGTATCCCAATAAGTTACACAATGAACTAGTAATGCATCCCAACAATCATCTGATGGAAGGGCAGCAAAATAACCAATTAAGAGGGGCCAATCATCTACTTCAGCATCTCAAGCATCTCATGGAAGGGCCAAGAAGTTACCTATCAGAAGGCTAACTAAGCCTTTTATACCACCAGGACCTACCACAAGACTGGGTGCAGCCAAGACTGTTATTGGTCCAACAACAAGGAAATCAACACCTACTAAGAGATCAACACCAACTTGGAAAATTTAGTTTAAGTCTGTGACATTTTATTATGTTCACTTTGTTAGTTAAAGTTTGAACCTTTACCACTTTTTTAGTTTAAGTTTGTCATCTGGCACAAGCTATGACTTGTGTATTTTGGCTATGACTTATATAATCTGTCACAATCTATGATTTATGTATTTTGGGTATGACTTATGTAACCTATCACAAGCTATGCCTATGTATTTTGGCTATGACTTATGGAACAAATGTTATCATATTTTGAATTATTAGACATATTTTGGCATTTTGAGTTATGGAACATATTATAGAACAAATGTTATCTCTTGTTATATAAGATATAATCTATCACTTGTAACAATTTAGATTGTGTGAAGTAATAAATTGAGATTCAATTTCTTCATTTTTTTCATAGTGTTGTGTTCACATTTTTGACATGCTTAGTTATAACTTTATAATAATATCATAGACATGTGATCAAACTCTTCCTCATGCATTCAATTAAATCACTTGATCTCTAAACCAAATTTAAGATGTATTATTTGCACCATTCATAATATGTCTAGGCCTTAAACATTTATTTTGGACAACAAGTGACCATGTGTGCTATACCTTATGTTTTTTTTTTGCAGCGCTTAAACATAATCAACCCTATAACTCTTAAATTGCCAAATGGATCTCTAGTAACACATGTTTTACATAAACCAGTTGTTTTGGTCAATCCTTTTACATAATTTATGTACTATATATGTCCAATTTTGTTTTCAATCTTATTTCTAGACCTAAATTGGCTTAAAAACTTAAATACCAACTAATTTTTAAGAGAACTGATATTCTTACACTAAAATTTGACACCTACACCGTATTTTACTGTTAACTACTAGGGTAAACAATGAAAATTATAATAATATTTCATTTTTAAAAAAATATATTAAAAAAATGTTAGTTTTTAGATTAAAGGATACTGATATAAAATTAATTTTGAGAATAATATAATAAGTGTGAGTTGGAGTCTCACATTGGTTATAATTGTGGAGAGTTGAGCATTTATAAGTGGGAGAACCCATAAACCTATCACCTCAAGATTTTGGGTGAATATGTAGTGTCTCTCTCACTTGTGTTGCTCTTGGCCCAATGTTCAATGCTTCATAGTGAAAAAACACCCCCAACAAAATGGTATTATGAGTTTGGTTCGAGTAAAGGGACCGACTTACATGTATCGGAATGCCCAGGAAATGGGTGTCAACAGCAGTGCAAATATATATGGACCAAAGAGTTTCCACATGAGGGGGAGCATTGTGGACTCACACTTGAGGGGGAGTATTGAGAATAAGATAACAAGTGTGAGTTGGAGTCCCCACATTGATTATAAATATGGAGAGTTGAGCTTTTATGAGTGAGAGAACTCATACACCTACCACCTTAAGGTTTTGGGTGAATATGTGGTATCTCTCTCACTTGTGTTGCTCTTAGCCCAATGTTCAATGCTCCCTATTGAGAAAAACATCCCCAACAATTATGTGATTAACAAATTTCATTAACCAACCTTTTATATTTTATTAATCAACTTTGTTTACTGCTAAAATTATTTTTAATACCTGGACGTTATTAACCAACTTCATAACTCCATTAATCAATTTTTTACTTTTCATTAACCAACTTTGGTTTACTACTTAAAATCATTTTAAATATCTGAGCGTTTATTAACCAATTTCATCACTTCATTAACCAACTTTTTACATTTCATTAACCAACTTTATTTTACTATAAAAAATCATTATTTATGCATTGTGCACAAACATTGTTCATGGTACTATTCACGCACATGTTTACGCTTCACCTAACATTGTACATCACTATTCAACAAAATTTATTACTTATTTTACATAAAACACTGATCACCGTATAAATAAGGTGAACAATGCATATGATATCAAATTTTGGTGTAACGTTGGTGTCAACATAGCACACTTGAATTTTTAATGATATTGAGTATATGGTATATGACACCTACTCCAAGAAGATGATAGATGTTGCTAAACTAAGAAATGAATTATATCTCCTTGATTTTCCTTTAGTTAGTTTTACAAATACCTCACCAACTTATTATACCAATGTAATACATTCCCACACCTTAGAAAAACCTAGTGATTATACTCTTTGGCATTTACATTTTGGTCATCCCTCAAATGCTAAATTGTTTGAGAGAAATGAAAATTTCCTTTATGTTATAATTCCTAATTCTTCTTCTCCTTGTGCCATGTAATTTATGCAAAACAAAAGAAGACTAGATTTTTCTAATAGTTCTCATAAATCTAATGTTGTTTTTTATTTAATCCACATAGATATTTGAGGCAGTATATTTGTTTCATCAATGTTAGAAGTCAAATACTTTATAGATGTGGTTGACGATGAAAGCCGGTTTACTTAGGTACTCCTCATGAGACAAAAATCGGAAACTTTTGATTTCATTAAGTCTTTTGTCTAAATGGTTGATACTTAGTTTAATTCTAAAGTCAAATGCATAAGGTTTGATAATAATTACTTTCTACTCGGGGATTTTTTCTATAAAACATGCATAATTCATCTAACATTTTGTGTTATTACTCCTCAATAAAATAGAATTGTAGAGAGAAAACCCCAACACATACTTGACAGAACTATAACTATTTTTTAAGCACAATTTCCGCAATCATTTTGGGACATGTTATTAGTCATGCAATGATTATCACGAGTGAATTACCTGCTTCTTTCTTGTCTCATAAGTCACCTTACCAAGTTTTCTATAACAAACTTCCTGACATCAATTTTTTAAAAGTATTTGGTTCTTTATGTTTTTCTTCTACCTTGAAGTCAAATAGAAAGAACTTGGACTCTAGGTTCATAAAACATATATACTTAGGGTTCAAAACTGAAATAAGGGACATATACTCTTTGGTTTACATTATTGAGAAATATTTATTTCAAGAAAAGTTACATTCTTTGAACATGCCTTTCCTTATAAGTTAAAAAATATTTGAGGGAATTACACATGTTATTGTCTCAGGATTATAATCTCACTTGTTTAGATGACTTATTCGAGAATATCAATTATTCCCATCATAAGCCTTAATACTACACTACTTATAACACCCTAACGACCCCAACGTAAACAATTATGAAAATAAAACAACTACACACATACGGTGTCACTCAAACACAACATATACCTGCTGTGTAACATGCGTTAACTAAAACATGCAATAAATTAAATATTTGTCATCACATGCTCGCCTTCACATAGGCTCATCACAGTGGAAATTATTCAAATAAAGTGATCAACAACACATGACACAATGAATTATAAGTCTATTAATTGCATCAACAACATCAAAATAATAAAAAATAACGAAACAAATGTTATCCAACCCAGTGTTACAGATAAGAGAAACATAATCTAAATAATCATATAAACGGGGAAAAGAATAATAATGTCAATGCCACCCTTCAGCTTCTAAGAAGCTACTAATTTATCTGCTCGTCTGTACCCCAAGAAGGAGCGTAGAATCACACAAACAACAAAAGGGTGAGAATACACTCATAATATATAATGATGCAAATGTATGCAAGGGTAGCCTAATTAGACATCAACGATCACACAATTCAACCACATAAGCTACACAAGTATCCTCAACCATTCATATCAATATAATCAAACAATTAAATATGCAACAATGGATGTAGCATACTCAACACCAAGACTCTGCGTACATGTGGTACCATTATGGACAACACAAGACCATATCGCTACTAAATTCCCACCATAGAACCAAAGCACACCAAATCGCTACTATCACCATAAGTAGCATTTCACCAGTTCCCATCTGAAACCTGCTACTCGCACATGAATCCTAACCAATGGACTAGAGCATACCAAAACTGGACTGAAGTCCATACACCATGATGCATGATTCACCATAACATGCAATATCACCAAATAATCACCATGCAATCACCACGATTATGCACAACATCATAATAATTTATTAATTCAACAATTAATAATAAACAACACCAAAATATCTTTAAATTGTGGCCTAACAATTTCCTAATCACAACACAATCACAAAAATTAGAATTGACACTCAAGTCCATGCAACTGAGCAAAGTAAGCTTATTCTGGAAGTATGACAAGTTACCCGTCTCCAGTGCAATGCCTGCCACCGCCCACGTCTCCTTACACGTCACCTCTGTAACGAACGTCCCATAATGTTATGCATGGGGACCATGACGGTCTACCCATCAAAAAGTTGACGCCCGTCGGCGCCTTAAAAGCCATGACGACCTATTCGTCACTCTAAAGCAAAACATAAATTCTGGGTTTTTGGATATGGAGTTTAATTCATAACTCCGTTTTTTAGCCCCCAAATCGAACAACAATAAAAGGGAAAACATCACCTAACATCAAAATATCATTTATTTATCAATTAACATGTGTTTTTATCGATTTAATCATGGATTTAACATGCTTTAATCATCAAAATCACCCACACATATGAACACTAATCTATATCAACATAATGAACAAGAACACACTAATTCCATGGCAAAACAATGCACGAATTTCATATGGTAAAACACATACATCATGCTAATACAAAATTCAACAACATATTCAATAATCAATCATTAAAAGAAAAAATTAGGAAAAAACATAATGGGATTAAGGATTTCCCTCTACCCAATCATGCAATCTACACCATTTTAGGAGTAATCTCCCCTTTTATCTTAGATTTTTCAACAAAAGCATGTTCAAGCTCTATCAATGGATGTTCTCCTAGCCCTTTTTTTCCTAGTCTCTTCCTTCTTCAAATTCAGTTTTTCTTATGTACTAATTCTCCAAACTTCTCTACTAACTCCCTTTCAGTAGTAACCTAATTCTCCTTAAAACTCTAATTTCTATAATGTCCTCACATATTTCTCTATTCACCAAAATACCCCTACTTACTCTAATTTCATTTTAATAATAATACTAATAATATTCTATCTTATTTTATAATATTTTTAATTCTATTATTTTAATTAAATAACTAGAACTATGTCTACCAATCTAAACCATCATAAACAAACACTACCCACCTAAACACCACCCAAATACATATAGAATTTATTTAAATAATTAAATATATGCAAATTTAATTAAATAAATAAATTACAAAAATAGGGTGATACAACTCTCTCCCACTTAAGGAATTTTCTCCCTCAAGACTTACTTGAAGAAAATAGAGTCAAATACGGCTCCCTCATCTGACTCTCTAGCTCCAAAGTCATGCTTCCACCAGCTCTTCCTCCCCACACTACCTTCACTAAGGAAATCTCCTTACCATGGAATTGCTTCACTCCCCGATCCTCTATCCGCAAAGGTGATGCCTCAACAGTAATATTTGCTCTCTCACCTGTACATCATCCAATTGGATCACATGAGACGAATTCGTAATGTACCTTCTTAACTGAGACACATGAAACACATCATGAAGATTAGCAAGCGGAGGTGGGAACGATAGGCTGCCTCTCCTATCCTCTACAAAATTCGGTAAGGACCAATAAAAGGTTGCATGAGCTTTCAAGACTTCAAAGCCCGTCCAACACTGGTTACCGGAGTAGCTCTTAAAAACAAATGATCTCCCTCATGGAACTCAAGTGATTTCCTCCTCTTATCATGGTAACTCATCTGGTGACTCTACAAAGCTCTCATCTTCTCTTGGATTATCTTGATCTTCTCAAATGTTTGTTGCATAATCTCTAGTTCAAGTATAAAACTCTCACCATATTCGTACCAACACAGAGGTGTCTTATACCTCCTACCATATTGATCATACCTGATCAGAAAGGAATCAGTAGTCTATCACGCGCCGTGAGTTGCCGCCTTCATCGGTGTTATAGAGGAGAAAGAGGGTGTACCTATAAGATGCTCTGATGCTTAAGTGAGTAACGGAACTAGAGAGAGCAAGTACATAGAAAATGTGTAGTGAGTAAGATACCTGGCCCTCTAGTGAAAGAGGGTATTTATAATGTGCCCCTAGCGCAGGGCCAATGATTACATTGCATTGGGCCGGATTGCCATGCCCAACACAAGTAACTGCTAGGGCTTATGTGGCGTAGGGAAGACCAGAACATGGTCTTCGCCCTGGATCAACTGCCCGTGATCTTCAAAAGGTGGGCTGACCATCTCTTTTGGAAGTGGGTAGTTTCCTAATGACGTGGCCCCACGTGCGGGACACGTGGAAAACATGGGGAAAGCGTGTGAGCTCTTACACCAAGTAGTGGTCTGCCCGACTGAGGGGCCTTGTTGAGAGGCGTTAATGACATGGGAGGATTGGGCCTTGTTGGGCCTCCCCAATGTAGTGTTGGGTTGGGCCTGCCCGACTGAGGGGCAGGTCTCGGCCCAGTCCAGAACAGGAGCCCCCTAAATCGTTTCTTCTAAGTGGAGGAGTAATGACTTAAGAGCAAGTTAAGGTGTCGAGGACCAGTTCAGAAGATGTTGGCTTTCCTGACATGAGGGTCATGTGCATGTCCATAAGTGATAGATACCCGACGATAGAGTTTCGGGGAGGTGGAAAGGCTGAATGCATGTGCTCGTTCTCCAGGAACGAGGGAAGTTGAGGGGACTCTCGTGGTGTCCTCTAGCGTCACGTGTCGCGTGTAATAAATGCCTAGGGACGGCTACGCGTAGGGGTGCTTGAGTTCCTAATGTATCCTCGCTTCCCGTGCCGGGCTTATAAATAGGGGGAAAGCCCCCTCTCACTTGCATATTCACTCCTCAACCCTACCGAAATCCTCTCCAAGCTTTTATCGCCATTGTCGCCGTTTCCGCTCCCGTCACCGATCTCCATCGTCCAGATCCTCCATTCACAAGTAAGTTTCCACCTCCTCTGTGTAGTTTTATGAGTTTTCTGGTGAAGCTATGAACTTTCTGGTGTGTCTCATGAAGTTTATGGCCAAGATATGAAGCTTCCGACGAGGATGTCGGGAACTTCATGAGGATTTTGGGATTTTCATGAAGATACTGATGAATGTCACAGGAACCTGCGATGAAGGTCCTGGGGAGTTAGGATAATGCCTCGAGGAGCTTAGCTCCTCGTAAGTGTGTGGCTGTCGCGGGGAGGTTCACTCAGAATCTCCCTGCGCGTGTCGGGGTCATTCGCTGGGGAAGGGGCCCATTGTCCACAGGTTTCCCCGTCTCTCTCTTCTCCCTTTCACTTGATTTGTGGTGGAAGGGTAGATTTGATCTTGGAGTCGAATTCATCATTATTCTCTGCTTTTCAAGTAAAATGGTTGTAAGGATCAAAGGCATTATCCATGTTAATGATGAGTCCGAGCCCGACACTCCCATTGAGGTCGAAGGGGCTGCACCCATTCGTACAGCCGCGGACTGGACCGGGAAGGAACCTCTAACTATAGCCTTGCACTTCGTCGTTGATGATATAGACGCCTTCGCGACTGTCGAGGACCGTCTGGAAGGTTCCTCCGCGAGCTATATGGTGTACAAACCCAAAGAAAGACACCGCATCTGCTCGACCTTCTGGGAGATGAGGTTTTATATGTACGAGTTTGCATTTTGCGAGGCGGGGATACGTCTCCTCTTCAGTGATTTCCAAGGGGGCATGTTTCAGTGGCTCTGTCTGGCACCCTCACAGCTGCACCCAAATGGCATAGTGTTCGTGCGGGAATTTGAGCTCGTCTGTGAGTATCTTTTGGAATGATCAAAACAATAACGGATCACAATGACAACGAGGGTGTCACACCCTAATTTTTGACCTTAAGATCCCACCCCCTTGTGCATTTTATTATGTTTTATCTTTTACTCCTATATACGTATTTATCAGGACTAACGAATGTGTGCAGGATTATTTTGACTTTTAAGACATCTCTGACAAGTTTTACGTAGCCTTCCAGTGCAAGATGAGCCGGATGCAAGAATGTCGAGTGTTGCTGAGGGATTGCATTAAAATCTTTTTTTCTGGGTGAAAGGTGTATTTCAAGTTGATTTTAAGGCCAGGATGTTGATATACCTTCAATAAGTGTTCTCATTTAATTGGTATCATAATTTGACTTCAACTTTATTCGATTTATAAGTCATAAAAGGGCCTGTCTCTAAGGTTCGTTTCTACAAGTACAACGTCAAAGGAGGTTGAGAGTCTAAGGACACTATTTAGGATGAGGTCATTTTGGAACATTTGAGATTTATCTTTGAGAATCCGAGATTTACAAAACACAAGAAATGTCGTCACGACAACATGCTAAATGCATCTTATATCCACTTTTTGAAAGAGAAAGTTTAGAGGATTTTCATGGATTATATGCCAATCTAGGGTCACTTTTGAGGCCACAATACAGAGTTCCTATTTTGTTTGTGAAGACAAGTTTTATTCACTTACTTCAAACGAGCAAGATTACATAACTTAGAAAATTTGAAGTTCCATTCCTCAAGAATTACAAGCTGAATTTCCTATCCATAATAATATCTAAGTGGCTATCAATACATTCAAGAAAATCTCTCTACTAGTGGTAAAGGAAATAAAGTCTATTAATGGCCAATGTCGCTAATTCATTTACATGTGCACCGAAGATACACCATGATTAGTGTTGCTGTAAAAGCACATTCACACTGCGTAAAAAACCAAAGGAACAGGGAGGACACGTTTAGAATTTCATTACCGTCGTTAGAACTTATGCTTGACTTCACCCAACATTTACACTCCCTGCGGTACTCGACATATAGGCTGATTCTGCTACTGGTGGGCTCGGTTATGTTGGTTTTCTCTTTATCCCGTATATTCAAATGCGCCTGCAACATCTTCGCCTGCAAGACGCAACCAATGTTCAGAACAGACTTAACAAAATTAATTTGTAGGTTAATAACTAAGAAGAATAGGTTCAAGTTCAGCCCTCAGTTTTAAACTCATCATCGGGCGGAGGTTCGAGCAGCCGGAAGGGAAACGGAAGTCGTCACCAGCTTCCTACCATGCATCGAAATAGTTTTGGACAAGAATGTCATAGGCAACCAACAAATCGAAGGCAACACAGCTGCAATTTCAAGCTCTTGGTTCAGACGCATCATCATCATTACCACCACCAAACCTTCCCCAGCACCGAAGCTAAGACCAGCATCCTCCGAACTGTTAACAGGGCCCTGAAAGCGAGGAGAAAGTCAGTTAAATCCAAACAAATAACAGCTCAAGAATCCGTCACGGACAAGAAAAAGAACGACATCAGTTGCAGGCACGTTTTATATGCCAAAGCAGCAGGCTTTTTCTCAACAGACAGCAAGCAATGCCGCAACATCAACATTTCGCTGGCAGCTCAACAAACACCAAGTCACAACACAAGTTACAAGCAAACGCCAACAGCAGCAGGGTTCCTCCATCACCTACAAGCATAACATCATCACTAACACAATAACAGGTAGCAGTAACAGCGGCATGATGGGCAATATTTCAACAAACAAGAGCAACGGCTGCATTGGCAAAGGACGGCAACCAGCATAGCAGGCAAGCTCGTGCAAACACAATAACACATATTTCAACAATTCATAACAATCATGACAAAGGCGCCCCCACACCATCGGGAACCACCGCAATAGTAGTAAGCCAACACATCAGTGGCAGCAGCAAATACTTCCATATCAACATCAACATTTCAGCTGCAAGCAACAATAACCATGTCAGTTCAACAGCAACAAAAAGCAAGCGCAATATTTGGCAACAAAGGCAGCAACAACAATAACTCGTCCACAGGAGGAATATCTCTCCAAGTACCCATCAACAAACAAGTTGAGTGACATGCCAACTCCTATCGGAACAGGCCTCAAGCATCACGTTTGAACAAATTCGCAGCAATTCCCATTATCCAGCCATCCAAATACCCTTATCATCATAGGCACATGAAAGGAAACAAAGAAACGGTTATAAAACTGCTACAGACACATGAAGTAAGTAAGCTAATACACAGGTCCTGGAAATTCATGGCATGATATCTCCATGGCAACATACAAGACAAATAAGAGTAACATCAAAACAGTTTGGCCATACGCATTTTCCTAGCAAAAGATCAGTTTCAGAACAAGAAACAAATACAAAGTCCTCGAGGGACATTACCTCACTCACCATTATCTTCAAATCTGGTAAATTTTCTATTAGTTCAGCTGGACCAAGCTTCGGACCATCTTCAATGAACATTACACCTAGAACATCACGAAGAGATAAAGCAGAAATGGCGTCAATTTCCTCTGCTGATGGAGCTCCATCCTTGAATTCTAAGTACTAATTGTTCTGCTCAAAGGCAACAACGTACGCCAGTTCCATTACCACAATTACTCGGGGCTGCTAATTTCCCTGGGCCCAAAATCCATTGCTATTCGCCCCTGCCAAGGAACAATTCACAGAGTTAGTAATCAATTAAAGGGTATCCCTGTTTAAGAAGGTGATTTCATTCAAGACAGCTAGCAGATTTTTTTCTTTCATATCTCAAAAGCAGCGTATCCAAAACAATCAAGAGGTTTTCAAAATGCAATTACCACAAATCACATTGATGGGGGATTCTCAACAACAGACATTAACACAATCAGACAGAAAAGGAAAGTTTTCAAATTTTGTCTAAAACCAAAATAGAAGGTTCTAATACAGCATTCAAGACATTTAATCAAGGTTTTAAACAAGGGATTTCGTTCGAGGCCTATAAAAGAGAAGATGAATTTGCAGGTTGGGAATCCTAGGGAAAGAGATACGAAATCACAAAAACACACATCATTCACACACTCAAAGCAACAAGAGAGAACTGAAGGTGAGAAAATACTTAGAAGGGGGGGGGGGGGGTTGAATAAGTATGAAGATAAAAACTTAGTGATAAAAACTCAAGTATTTTTATCCTGGTTCGTTGAACTCAACTACTCCAGTCCACCCTATCTAGAGTGATTTGCCTTTCTCAAACAAGGACTTAATCCACTATTTAATCAACTGATTACAATAGTAAGCACTAAGAACAACTGTTCAAAGTCTTCTCAAGAACTTCTGATCCCATCTGGATCTTCTTAAGGAACTATTACAATAGTAATCACTAAGAACAACTGTTCAAAGTCTTCTCAAGGACTTCTGATCCCAACTGGATCTTCTTAAGGAACTATTACACTAAAATGTAAGATTAATACAAGTGTATGAATGCTTCTAACAAGCTTTATCACAATAGTGATTTTTCACTTAAAGTTAAGAACAAAAGAATAAACTCAGCAATAAGAATGTTTTATGAGAGCTTGTAAGAGTTTCTTTTTGAGATTCGTTGGTAATCGATCACTCCTGAAGAAGATGATGAAGCCTTGCTTTTATATCCACAGTAGTACACAAAGTCTTGACATTGGAGGCTGTGTACTGAAAAGGCCTGAACCTTTTTGTCTTTACATCACATGACCTTTCTTGGAAGTAGAATGCACAGAGAAATGCTTTTGGTCTGTGTTCTAGTGTCAAGCATGAAAGAGGAAAGAGTCGTTGAGCTAAATCAAAGGATATTACTTTGAATTCTTCTTCAATAAGTATTTCTTTTCAGCAAGGTAACTATCAGATTTTGCATGATTAGAGTCTTGGATACCCATCAGATTTTGCTGAATCAGAGTAAGGCAGCAAGTGTGCTTTAGCGTGTAGTTCTATCAGAGCAGAGTTTTATGAATCAGATCCTCAGTACATGCAGCGTGTAGTACTCTCAGAGTCTTCTGAAAAACTAAGCTTCTTAACTCTCATACAAAGTTCTTTAATGCTTCAGAGTCTTCAGATCTTATTAGAGTCTTCTGCTTCAGATTCTTCTGTAGCTTCTGCTTCAGACCCTTCTGTAGCTTCTGCTTCAGATCCTTCTGCAGGCAGCGCTCAAATTTTTCTATAAGATGCTTCTGACTCTTCAGAGCCTTCCATAGTTCTATGTTCAGATTAATTTGCTCTTGGATGTATATATACTTTAATTGTCTGCAGCAAATATTCATGAACCAATTTTAGAGTATATAATTCTTTAATAAAAAATTTCATAAGAGTTATCATCAAAACATAGAGATATTACTAAGACACAATTTGTGTTCTTACAATCTCCCCCTTTTTGATGATGAAAAAACATGAGAAATTTTGTTTAATAAAAGAAAATAATAATTATAACTCCCCCTGAGATTAAGAATCTCCCCCTGAAATGAATATTCTAAGGAAAAGAATACTTCCCTTTTTGCTTGAGTGTATTTCATAATCAGAGTTTGATGACTTCTTTCAAACACAGAGTCTGGTTTATCAGAGTCTGATGACTTCTTTCAAACACAGAGTCTGGTTTTGCGTTTAGACTCAGAGTACAATTTGCTTCAAGAATCAGAGTCTGGTTGGGTAATTCTCAGGATAACTTCAATGAATTTATTTTGTCAGATGAAACACTAGAATCTGAAAGACTTAAATTCAAAGATAGTTAATAAATAGTTAATAATATGTCTGAATTTTGTTTTAGTATTTGCTTATGGATTGAACAATCAGATTCTTTTTCTCCCCCTTTTTGTCATAATCAAAAAGATGTGTAAAGACAGAAAAGATAATAGAAGAAAAACAAAGCAAACAATTTCATTCATTCAGATGGTTCACATAACAGATGATAACAAACAGACAAGAGAAAACAAATTCAAAACAGCAGTGCAAAAACATGAAAAGAAACTAAGGTTGACGAGATGCAATCAGGGTCAGAAGATCTGTGATCTTTGTAGTAGACTCTTCTTGCTTGGCCATCCAAGTCTTAATCTTTTCAGTGGTTTGTTCTTGTTTGATCATCTAGGACTTGATTTCCTTAACTTCTTTTACTAGTTCTAAATTTTCAGCCTTTACTTCAGATGCAGATGCATCAATGTCCATATCAGATGCAACATCTTCAGATGGAGGATCTTTAGCAGGAGCAGCTTCCAGAAGCAGCACTGGTGGTTTGGGAATGCTCATCAGAGTTTGTCTTACTAACTTAGCAAACTTTGCCTTAGCATCTTCAGCACAGACTGTCTTGAGATGAGAGGCCACCACGTTGATCTTAGAGATAAATTTATCCCAAGCAGCTTCAGACTTAACAGGGTCTATACTGAACAGACACTCTTCTTCCACACGTGCAATCCCCATACGAACTTCCTTTTTGAAATTATCAAACAGTTTATCAACATCTGATCTAGGGTTGGGGTAAAGAAATTCCTCAAGAGTCACTTTCTCAGCAGATTCAGAGTTTGGCTGAGGTTGTTCACAAGTGGTGTTAGGAGGTGTTGGATCAGATGATGGTTGTTCAGATGGTTGAGGTTCGGATGGTTGAGGTTCAGATTGTTGAGGTGCAGATGGTTGAGGTTCAGATGGTTGAGGTTCAGATGGTTGTGGTATGGTGAGTTGAGGTGTAGGGGTTGGTGAAATTTCAGCTTCAGAGGATGAATTTTGAAAATCTGAGAGGTTGAAATTTGAACGAAGTGCAAGTCTATGATTTATTTGGTCAGGTGCTGATAGATCAGAGAATGCAGGTTTGAGTGGATCAGGAATGTGTAAACAAGAGGGTGAGGGAACTTCTGATTCAGAATCAGATGATTCAGTGGAGTGGCATGAGGTGGATGACAAGACAACCATGGTTGCAAGTGGTTCCAGATCAAGAATGTCATTTGAGGGTTCTGGAGTAGGTAAAGGTTGTTCTATTATTAAGGGATGTTCAGATGGTGTTGGTTGGAGAGTTTCAGATGAAATGGGTTGAGAGTGATGTTCTGGCAATTGTTGTTGTTGTTCTGGTTGTAGTTGTTGTTGTTGTAGTTGTTGTTGAGGTTCTGGTTGTTGTTGATGTTGAGGTTCTGGCTGAGATGGTTCTTGTTGATGTTCTGGTTGGATTTTTGTTTGAGGTGGTTCAGATTGAGTTTGTACAGAAGATGGTTGAGAAAGTGTAGTTTGATATGAAGGGGGTTCAGATATATGAATTCCAGATGATGGTGGTACAGATGATTGTGGTCTAGGAGGTGATGGAGGAGGTGAAGATAATGGAGAGTGAATGGTTGGAGTTGGATCAGATGATAATACCTGTTTGATAGTTTCTCTTATGTCTTCCAGACTTGCTTCTGGAGGAGTGGGTTTCACTTTCTTTACCTTCTGAGGCTTAACAGCAGCTTCAGAGGCTTTTCTCTTTGGCTGAGCCTCAGATCCTTCTTCAGCAATCTTCTTTGAACGCCTTTCTCTAACAAGATTAGGCAGAACTTCTCCTTCCCTTTGGACGATGTTCACAGGCAGAGGAACACCATTTAACAGACAATCAACTATGTAGGATAAGATGATCTCCCTTGGTTCGTCAGCAGTGAACATTGGAAAATCTTTAACAGGAATCCTTCTGTTGCTTACATCCTTAATAGCAATTTTCTTAGGTTTGCTGGCAAGCTCTGTGATGACCTTCATCCTCTTCAGAGTATTGCCATTGATGACAGAACCTATGACATAGAACAGATCCTCTGTTAATCCAGTATCATACAGATATTTCACAAGACCATTCTCTGCAAGAATATCTGATATCAGCCTACCCATAGGAATCCAATTCCTAACTTTTCCAGCTTTGACTCTTACATCTTCTCTTGTTTCCTTTATATGATTCAGAAGGTGACTGAACAGAAGATAAGGCAAGTCCACCTTCTTTCCCTTGCTCATACAGAACATAAAGTATAGTTGTTCAACACTAACATAATCTGGGGAATTTGATGATTTTCTGTGAAAGATGGAACTCATGAAAATCTTGGCCCAGATTCTGTAGACTGGCTTCAGTTCCCTTACTTTGCTAGTTGGTGTCCCAGAAATAGTAACTGCTTGAAACACATCAGCAAGATCCACACGAGTAGATTGTAGACTGGTTTCACCATCAGTTTCAGAGTATCCAATTAGTTGTCTTATCAGTTTCTCAGTAATCACAATCTCCTTTCTAAGGACAGAAGAATGGATGAATTTAGGGCACACCTGAGCATGTATCCAGAATTCTTTCACCAAAGTTGGATAAACAGGACCCATAAGCCTGTCAAAATACTTTGTCCAACTCTGAGTTTGGATGGTTGAGGAAAGATTAAACCCATTTTCTTCAATGGACTCAAGGTCTATGAAGCATTCACTCAGAACTTCCAATTCTATGGTTGGACTGAGAAGAGTTCTTACAGGTTCTTTATAAGCTTCAGCATTAGTAGCAGAAACAGCAATGGTTGATTGCATCTGAGCAGATGTTGATGAAGAAGATGCCATTGATGTTCTTGAGAGAGAGGTTTTAGGTTTAGGGTTTTGGTGAAGAGAAAAGAAAAGACAGAAATGTATAAAAGGTTCGTGAAGTGAAAAGTGTGAAATGGTGTGATTTGTGGTATTTATAGATAAAATCAGGCACACAAACAATCACATAAGCACGCTTCATATGGCATTAAATGAAAAAGTAAAAACATAATTGCACAACAATTATGATTCTGACAGATGGGGGGAAAATCAAGAAAAATCAGATTTTCAAAGCAGTACTTCAAACGTTAATTCAGTAAAGTGCACTCTACCTTTTCAGTTTCTGAGCTACACGTGTTTGCTTGCTTGTGCTTCTGATATCTCTTGAGAAATGAAACGTTAGACAACGTTCAGATCCTCTGAGCATTGTTAGTTCAGATTTACACAAGTAGAATAATTCAAGAAAATAAATAAATTAACAGATGAAATACTTCAGAGCATTAAACATTTTGCATCTGAGAAGTTTGCTTCTGATAAATATTATTCTGGACAAAAATCCATACCAATATTTTTCAGAATAAACATGAACCTATCTTCAGCAAGGGGTTTTGTAAAAATATCAGCCCATTGATGATCTGTATCAACAAAGGCTAAGTTTATAATACCCTTCTGAACATAGTCTCTGATAAAATGATGTTTAATTTCTATATGTTTTGCCTTAGAGTCTAAAATTGGATTTTTTGACAAACATATAGCAGAAGTATTATCACAAAAGATAGATACATTACTCTCAAAGATCTGATAGTCCTCTAATTGACTCTTCATCCAGAGCATCTGCGTGCTACATCCAGCAACAGCAATGTATTCTGCCTCTGTTGTAGAAAGTGCAATTTTGGGTTGCTTCTTGTTGTACCATGAGATTAGATGACTTCCAAGGAACTGACAGCTTCCAGAAGTACTTTTACGTTCTACTCTGTCTCCAGCATAGTCAACATCACAGAATCCAACTAATGTATATTTATCAGATCTTCTGTAGCACAGACCCACGTTAGTAGTACCTTTCAGATACCTTAGAATCCTCTTAACAGTAGTTAAGTGAGATTCTCTAGGATCTGATTGGAATCTTGCACATAAACATACACTGAACAGAATGTCAGGTCTAGAAGCAGTTAAGTATAGAAGAGATCCTATCATACCTCTGTAGAGTTTCTGATCTACTTTCTTACTTACCTCTTCCTTGCCTAGTGTACTAGTTGGATGCATGGGAGTCTTTTCCATCTTACTATCAATCATGTTAAATTTCTTCAGAAGGTCTTTAACATATTTGGCCTGATGAATGTAAGTGCACTCTGGAGTTTGGTTGACTTGAATTCCCAGAAAGAATCTCAATTCTCCCATCATGCTCATTTCAAATTCTGCCTGCATACATTGAGCAAACTCCTTTCCCAGCATAGTATTGGTAGATCCAAATATAATATCATCCACATATATTTGACATATTAGAAGATCTTTCTTAAATGTTTTACAAAAGAGTGTTGTGTCCACTTTGCCTCTGATGAAATCCTTTTCCAGAAGGAAATTACTTAATCTCTCATACCAAGCTCTGGGAGCTTATTTTAAACCATACAGAGATTTCTTTAGTTTAAAAACATGTTCTGGAAATTTTTCACTCTCAAAACCAGGAGGTTGGTGAACATAAACTTCTTCTTCTATAATACCATTTAGAAAGGCACTTTTAACATCCATCTGATATAGAGTGATGTTATATTGTGCAGCAAATGAAATAAGAAGGCGTATAGATTCTAACCTTGCCACTGGAGCATAAGTTTTAGTGTAATGAATACCTTCTTGTTGACTGTACCCTTGAGCAACATGCCTTGCCTTATTTCTTTCAACTTCTCCTTTTTCATTAAGCTTGTTTCTGAAGACCCATTTAGTTCCAATTATGTTGAATCCTTTTGGTCTTGGAACTAAGTCCCACACATCATTTCTAGTGAACTGATTTAGCTCTTCTTGCATGGCAATAATCCATTCATTGTCTTGCAGAGCTTCATCCACAGTGGTTGGTTCAATTACTGACACCAATCCAAATAATGATGCTTCAGAGGATTTGAGGAAGGATCTTGTTCTGATAGGGTCATCCTTCTTTCCAATGATCACATTCTCTGGATGAGAAGCTTTGATTTTGGAAGATGATCCTCTGATAGTTGATTCTTCAGAAATGTTTAAGTTGTTCATCTGAGAAGTCAAAGGAATTGCATTTGGCGTTGCTTCTGGTTCCTTCACTTGAGCTTTGTCTGCCTCTGAGCCTTCAGAGTCTGTGAAGACTACTTCTCTATCTGCAGAATTTTCAAACTGCTTTGGCTTTTTAATGCCAAGCTTATCATCAAATCTAACATGTATAGATTCTTCCACAATCTGTGTTTCAGTATTGTATACTCTGTAACCCTTAGAGCGTTCAGAATATCCAAGCATGAAACACTTCTGTGCTTTAGAATCAAACTTCCTAAGATTCTCTTTAGTGTTCAGTATATAACAAATACATCCAAAAGGATGAAAATAAGCAATGTTGGGCTTTCTGTTCCTCCACAATTCATAAGGAGTCTTTTCCAAAAGAGGTCTTACAGACACTATGTTCTGAATGTAACATGCTGTGTTGATTGCTTCTGCCAAAAAGTGCTTTGCCAGATTAGTCTCATTGATCATGGTTCTGGCCATTTCTTGCAAAGTTCTATTTTTCCTCTCTGCAACTCCATTCTGTTGTGGAGTTCTAGGACAGGAAAAATCATGAGCAATGCCATTTTCAATAAAATATTTTTCAAAATATTTGTTTTCAAATTCACCACCATGATCACTTCTGACTTTTATAATTTTAAAATCTTTTTCATTCTGGACTTGTTTGCAGAAGTCAAAGAACACAGAATGAGACTCATCCTTGTGTTTTAGGAACTTTACCCATGTCCATCTACTATAGTCATCAACAATGACTAATCCATACTTCTTTCCTCTGATGGATGCAGTTTTCACTGGTCCAAACAGATCAATATGAAGTAATTCTAATGGTCTGGAAGTAGAAACAACATTTTTTGATTTAAAAGAGGATTTTGAAAACTTCCCTTTTTGACATGCTTCACAAAGAGCATCTGAGGTGAACTTCAACTTAGGAAGTCCTCTGACAAGATTAAGTTTATTAATCTGAGATATACGTCTCATATTAATATGCCCTAATCTTCTGTGCCAGGCCCATTGCTCCTCATTAACAGACAAGAGGCATTTAACATTCTGAACCTTAAGTTCTGAAAGATTTAATTTATAAATGTTGTTCTTCCTCTTTCCACTAAATAAGATTGAGCCATCCTTTTGACTAATAGCTTTACAACATTTTTGATTAAAGACTATGTCATAACCATTGTCACTTAATTGACTTATGGACAAAAGATTGTGCTTTAGTCCTTCTACAAGTAAAACATTAGTGATAGAGGGAAGGTTACCATTTCCAATAGCGCCAGATCCAATGATCTTGCCCTTCTGATTCCCTCCAAATTTCACGTCACCTCCAGATCTAAGCTCCAGACTTTGGAACATAGACCTTTCTCCCGTCATATGTCGCGAGCATCCAGAGTCCAGGTACCATGACTGGCGTCCTGACCTTGCTGCTAAGAACATCTGCAACAGGAATTATTTTTCATCCAGGGTTAGTTGTTCTGAAGGTTCGTCTAAACTTCTGTTTTTCAACATAAGGTTTATTCTGACTAGCCTTAGATTTAAACACATGAATGTTCTTTTCAGAACGAGTGTGTTCAATATCATTCAAGTGACCAAATTTAAAATTGGAATATAAAGGAGTCTTCTTGATGATAATTTTATCAACAGGTTTTGGTTTTAAATCAGAGGTAGATTTATATCCAATTCCTTTTCTGTTATTTCTGCTAACTCCATAGGTCATAGAAGCCATTTTGCTTCTGTCTATGCTTTTAGCAAGAAACTTATGAAAGCTGTAGTCATATTTTTCCAAAATATTTTTGCATTCAGACTCAGTTTTAGAATCAGAGTCTTGTTGAGCTAATTCAAAATCATTTTTCATTTTTAAGTTCTTTTCATTTATCTCAGCCACTTCTGATTTGAGAATATTATTCTCAGATACAAGATTGCTTTGACGCTCCTTGTATTTGAGCTTAATATTGTTATAGCTCTTCAGAACCTCTGATAACACTTTGATAAGTTCATCTTTAGTGAGTTTAGCCATTACCTCTTCAGCGTCAGAGTCAGATTCAGAGTCAGATTGTGAGTCTAAAATTCCTTCCTCCTGATCTTCTATGTCTGCCATCAATGCTACATTGGCACATTCTTCTTCTGCCTCAGATTCAGATTCAGATGTATCTGAATCATCCCAAGTTGCCATTAGAACCTTCTTCTTCTTATCAAATTTTCTTTTAGGCTTTTCTTTCAGAAGCTTTGGACAATCATTTTTGTAATGCCCAGGTTCTTTACATTCGTAGCAGACAACCTCCTTTTTGCCAGATCTTCTGTGTCCAGAAGATCCCTTTCTTTGGTCAGACTTTCTGAAGTTTTTAAACTTATTTCCTTTATGCTTCCAGAGTTTGTTTATTCTTCTGGACAGCATGGATAATTCATCTTCATCTTCAGATGAGGATTCTTCAGAGCTTTCCTCTATTACCTGCAACGCTTTAGCAGATTTATTAGATTTTAAGGCAATTGACTTACCTTTCTTCTGAGGCTCATCTTCCTCAAGTTCAATTTCATGGCTGCTTAGTGAGCTGATTAGTTCCTCCAAGGAAATTTGGTTCAGATCTTTAGCCATTTTCAGCGGAGACACCATAGGTCTCCATCTGGTAGGTAAGCTTCTGATGATCTTCTTCACGTGATCAGCAGTAGAGTAACCTTTATCTAGAACCTTTAGTCCTGCTGTAAGTATTTGAAATCTGGAGAACATGGCCTCAACAGATTCAGCTTCTTCCATCTTGAAAGCTTCATACTTCCGAATTAGAGCTAGAGCCTTTGTTTCCTTGACTTGAGAGTTTCCCTCATGAGTCATTTTAAAGGACTCAAACATGTCAAATGCAGTTTCTCTATTTGTGATCTTTTCATACTCAGTGTGGGATATTGCATTTAACAATATTGTTCTAGCCTTGTGGTGATTTCTAAATTCCTTCTTTTGGGCTTCTGTCATAGATTTTCTATCTACTTTCTTGCCATTCCCATCAATGGGATGAACATATCCATCTATGACCAAATCCCACAAATCAACATCATAACCAAGGAAAAAACTTTCAATCCTGTCTTTCCAATAATCAAATTTCTCCCCATCAAACATAGGGGGTTTAGTATTGATTCTGTCTCTTTCTTCATACTTGTTAGATGTTGAAACATCAGCCATTATAGAAAACCAAATAAAAATATCAAAGTTTTTCTCACTGGATCTTTTCTGTCACTGTGAAGTGGTAGCACACGCAGAACCGGAGCTCTGATGCCAACTAAAGGTGAGAAAATACTTAGGAGGGGGGTTGAATAAGTATGAAGATAAAAAATTAGTGATAAAAACTCAAGTATTTTTATCTGGGTTCGTTGAACTCAACTACTCCAGTCCACCCTATCTAGAGTGATTTGCCTTTCTCAAACAAGGACTTAATCCACTATTTAATCAACTGATTACAATAGTAAGCACTAAGAACAACTGTTCAAAGTCTTCTCAAGAACTTCTGATCCCAACTGGATCTTCTTAAGGAACTATTACAATAGTAATCACTAAGAACAACTGTTCAAAGTCTTCTCAAGAACTTCTTATCCCAACTGGATCTTCTTAAGGAACTATTACACTAAAATGTAAGATTAATACAAGTGTATGAATGCTTCTAACAAGCTTTATCACAACAGTTATTTTTCACTTAAAGTTAAGAACAAAAGAATAAACTCAGCAATAAGAATGTTTTATGAGAGCTTGTAAGAGTTTCTTTTTGAGATTCGTTGGTAATCGATCACTCCTGAAGAAGATGATGAAGACTTGCTTTTATATGCACAGTAGTCCACAAAGTCTTGACATTGGAGGCTGTGTACTGAAAAGGCCTGAACCTTTTTGTCTTTACATCACATGACCTTTCCTGGAAGTAGAATGCACAGAGAAATGCTTTTGGTCTGTGTTCTAGTGTCAAGCATGAAAGAGGAAAGAGTCGTTCAGCTAAATCAAAGGATATTACTTTGAATTCTTCTTCAATAAGTATTTCTTTTCAGCAAGGTAACTATCAGATTTTGCATGATCAGAGTCTTGGATACCCATCAGATTTTGCTGAATCAGAGTAAGGCAGCAAGTGTGCTTTAGCGTGTAGTTCTATCAGAGCAGAGTTTTATGAATCAGATCCTCAGTACATGCAGCATGTAGTACTCTCAGAGTCTTTTGAAAAACTAAGCTTCTTAACTCTCATACAAAGTTCTTTAATGCTTCAGAGTCTTCAGATCTTATTAGAGTCTTCTGCTTCAGATTCTTCTGTAGCTTCTGCTTCAAATCCTTCTGTAGCTTCTACTTCAGATCCTTCTGCAGACATCGCTCAGATTCTTCTATAAGATGCTTCTGACTCCTTAGAGCCTTCCATAGTTCTATGTTCAGATTAATTTGCTCTTGGATGTATATATACTTTAATTGTCTGCAGCAAATATTCATGAACCAATTTTAGAGTATATAATTCTTTAATACAAAATTTCATAAGAGTTATCATCAAAACATAGAGATATTACTAAGACACAATCTGTGTTCTTACAAGAACGAGACTTATCTGACGAAAAACCACTCCTTAAAACTCACGCCACCACAAACCGCCCCGTCTCCGTTGAACATCCGCTACAGGTGGGTTTTGGCTCCCGGTTTAGAGCGTCGTTCACAACCACTCCCTCGTTGATTTTTGCCGTTTAATTTCTATTTTCGTTTCGGGATGTAGGGTTCTATGATTTGGGGATTGTGAGGGTTTTCTGTTTTGTTCTTTCTATTTCTTTGCTTGCGTTGTGTTTTGTTTCCTATTTGTTTTGCAGAAGAAGGAAAGTGAAGAGATGGATGGATCGGAGAAGGAGAAGTAGCGGCCGAAAATGGAAGAAGAAGGGTGATTGATCTGCGAAGCGAAGAAGACGATCGAGGAAAAGGGGGGGAAATCCGTCTGGGGCTAGGGTTTTTGCGTGTTCTTTTCTCAATTTTGTTATGTTCATAATTGTATACACACACGCACACGGTTTTGACCCTGCACCCACGATCACAGCCTTCCATCGATCACCTGATTCGATCCAACGATCCACATCGCGAGTCCACGGTAAGCCCCTTGCGCTTACACTCACGCAATCACACGTAACCTTTAATCCCTCAGTTAATCACCCCTTTACCTCTAATTAACTCTCCTAACTAAATAATTAAATGAACCTAATTTAATTAATTGATCATTAAACCCTTTTAAATCAACCGTTTTCAAAATAGAACCCTTTTTATTTATTTGATTTAACCTTAGTTCTTTTGTTTATTTCTATTATTTTATTAACTAATTAATCTATTAATTTTAATTAATATTTTTTAAATAAAAGTAATGAACTTTTATAATTAACTCATACTTAAATCAATCCTTTTATTAAATCTCTAAATATTGATATAATTTATTCAAAACCCATTTTCCTAAATAACTTTCAACTAAAAAACTATTGTAATAATATAACTTTCTATCTAATAATAATAAACTTTTTTCCATAATATTAAAACCTATTAATAGTAATTAAGCTAGTATTTACAAATTAAATTTAATTAATTTATGACCTAAAATCCTTTTACTAAAAAACCTAATATAACTTTTCTCTTAAAAATTAATCTCACTAAAATAATCAAATAATTTTCTCATAAAATCAATTCAACCATTTTCTTAAAATAATCAAAATCAATAGCTTATTAAAATCAACTCACCTAATTAATCTAATTTTTCTTAAAATCAACTTCATCAATTAATTCAACTTTTATTAAAAATAATAGTTAAGTAACCAATTCACCCTTCAATATAACTTCTTACTAATCCCTAAGATCAATCCTCTTAAAATCAATTCAATTAATCGACATTGCAAAATTCAATCAATCGTGCACGCTTCCGTCTCCGATTCACTCGCACACTCACACTTCACACATTCATTTAACGCTTTCATGCGTTTGTGTATGTTTTATTTATCTGCTTTTATTTTATCCGCAATTTACATTTACCGTATTTATATCATTGCATAATGTCCAAAGGAAGAACCTGCGCATAACTTAAACAATTGTGCGTATGCATTACATTTGCATCATACTCCCCTATGATCCTTGATCCCATTCAAGTAGATCTTCTAAGTTAGATCCTACCCCATAAGGAGGACCTTTTATCTTTACAACATAGAAAAACCCAATTCAACAACTCAATTCAAACATTATTCAAACATTAGAGAATAAGATATTAATCATCTTAAGCGAGATAAAACTCCTACCCCATAACAAATCAATCAATATGTAGGGACATTTCCTTAAGAGAGATAGTGGCATACTTGTCGATTAAATTCAGAGTATTTGAGCCCTTCTCTTAAGATGATACAAAGACTATTTTCCTACAAAGTTGTGGTGGTTAAATCAAGTAATCTCCCTTAAAATGACAACTCATCTTTTCTCCTAAAATCAATCAACTACCTTTATCCCGTAGGAATTTTGACCACAGTCAAAGAACTCCTCAAACCCTTTAGGGGAACTACAGATACTCTGATTCCATTCCCGTAAGGATATGTAGGCATAAGATACGATATCTTATTGTGTATACTTAGATATAAAACCCTAGGTATTTCACCCTTAAGCAGATAAACCTTAGCAATAAACAAGCATAAAACAAGAGGTTCCTGTAGAGTACTACAGAAACTTAGGATGCTAGTACCTTCCCTAAGTTTAACCAACCCCTGAACCTATAACTCTCTAGCTTGCATTTGCATTGCATTGTGGGTATTTCGATCTTCCTCCCTTCCTTTGGACAAATCAAAGTTCGGTTGCAAATGAATTACGATTCAAGCTCATCAATAGCTTCGTATCCAAATCTCACCGTGACAGAATTGGCGACTTCACTGGGGACTCTCAGTGGGTTTCCCTAACTTTTTTTGTTTTATATATTTGCTTATATTTGCTTAATTGTTTACTTGTATACTTGTTTGTTTATTGCCTTTGGGTTGATACTCTTGAGTGGTGAGACAAAGTGCTACACCCAGACTCGAGTGAACTTAAGATAGGATAATGATATGTTCGACGAGGCTTATAGGGGGTGGAATCCCGACCAAGCTAACTTGAAAATCACGCTCAATTGAGGCCCTCTCAAAAGTGGTACTGTTGAACGAGTTTTTAATCGTGAAAACATACACTATATTCGATGTTGGAGCCTATGATATTGAGGACCGTAGTTACCTTAACCCTACTTTGGCCTTTATTAGGATGTAGTGCGAGACTACGAGGGGGTACCCTCGAAATAGTGCTACGCGATGCTACACTCAAAAGAGGTTCTCTTGAGAATATTATTAACCACCAAGTACTTGGGAAGTTGATAATATCCAAAAGATGGGCTAATGACTTTGGGAACCTTCTTAGAACCTTGTTCTGCAGGTACAATCAACCTTTAGTCCATGTCCTTTGGAAATGGGTATACCCTTTGGCTCCATGCTCGTTGCAAACCTATGGTCCCCTTTGTTTGTTTATCTTTGTGCATCTATGTGCTTACTTGTGTTTGTTGCATTCATAAAGCATCATACCTCATTGGACTTCATGGAATTCATCTTTGTTTATGAACATTGTAGGGCATTATGGATTCCAAGAGAAGACACACTTTGAAATATACTTTTAAGAGTCCTAAATTAGGTGACCTAAGGAAGTTGGTAGCCTTGATTGAAGACCAAGAAAAGTTCAAGAGAAAATATGGGAAGCTAATATCTTTATTAAGTCGCCAAGTGGATGAAGGACTTCTTTCCACTTTATTGCAGTTCTATGATCCGCTTTATCACTGTTTTACATTCCCAGACTTTTAACTATTGCCTACCTTGGAAGAGTACTCCTTTTTGGTTGGTCTACCTATCCTAGAAGAATCCCCCTTCCCTTTCTTGGAGAGCGACCCTGAGGAAAGAGATATTGCTAAGGCTCTTTACCTAAAGGTATCCGACGTCAAGGGAAACTTAATTAGTAAAGGTGGTATCTTTGGTTTGACTACGGGTTTCTTAATCAGTAAAGCTATGTTTTATGCCGATTATATGAACAAGATTCCATTCGAGGAAATCTTCGCCCTACTTATTTATGGAGTATTTCTATTCCCAAGTTTTGAAGGGTTCGTTGACCTTAATGCTATTAAGATCTTTATGAAGAACAACCCAGTGCCAACTCTTTTGGGTAATACTTATCATTCTGTGCATCTCCGAAACTTCTATGGTGGAGGGATGATCACCTGTTGTGTGCCCTTACTCTACAAGTGGTTTATTTCGCACTTGCCTAAGTCCAGTTCTTTTTCGAATCTCGATAGAGGGCTTTGGTCTCCGAGAGTTATGGCGTTGACCCACTCGGACATTGATTGGTACAACCGAGCGTATGATGGAACATTAATTATTGATGGTTGTGGGGATTTTGCTAATGTACTGTTACTTAGTTTTAATGGAGGGATCCGTTACAATCCGGTTTTGGCCCGTCGACAGTTGGGATATCCGTTGAAGGAGCCACCTAAGAGTGTTCAAGTGGAGAGCATTTTCTTTAGGGATAACAAGGAACTTCAATACAAGATTCTAGCTGCATGGGAACATTTGCATAAGAAAGGGAAGAAGAGCCTTGGGAAACTTAACTGTGTGTCCTTGGAACCGTACCTTCAATGGGTCAGAGAGAGAGCAATCAAGTTAAAGATGCCCTATTCTCGTCAGGATCCTATACCTCCGAGAAGAGAACCCACTTATGTCTTTATGTCTGAAGTTGAGAAGTTAGAGGTTGCTTTGAGGAAGTCGCAGCATGAGTTAGAGTCATGGAAGAACAAGTATCAAGTGGTTGTTACAGAGAATGATGAACTTCAGAAATAGAAGGACGAACTTCAGAAACAGCTACAGCCGAAGGACGAAGAATTACTCCCTTGCAAGAAGAGGAAAGCTCTGGAGGATTTATTTTTCTCCGACCCTCAGTGTACTATTTGGAGGATGATTGTGGATAATCTCACCTGTGAGAAGACCCGGTTGGAAGAGGAGCTCAAGCGACAGAATTTAGAACTTCCTTAGGGCTTTCATTAGCTTTTATTTAGTTATTTATTTGGGACTTTTAAAAGCATAATTATTTGTAATCCGTTTCAAAATTAATAAAACGTTTTCTTTTACCGCAATGTTTATAAATAGTTGGGATCCCATGAAGTCCTACTCATCTTTCATTGCATTATTTTTCTTTGTTCACTTCAAGAAACTCAATTTCATTTCACAGGTATTGTAACTATGGACTTCAAAAGAGAAGCATTGAAGTACACTTTTCAGAGTCCTAACATTGAAAGCTTAAGAGAGCTAGCGAAACTCATCGAGAACCGTCACGCCTTTGCAACAGAATATGGAGGAGTTTTCTACTTTCTCGAGCTCAAGATGAAAGAGGGACTGTTGGAGACCCTTGTTCAGTTCTACGATCCACTGTACCACTGTTTCACCTTTCCAGATTACCAGCTAATGCCGACCCTGGAGGAGTATTCTGAATTTTTTAAGATACCCGTGACCACTCGACCCGTGTTTACCGGATTGGAGGACACGTCCAGTGACCAAGAGATTGCCAATGCTACCCGTCTCAGCATAGCAGACGTTCAAGCTCACTTAACCACCAAGGAAGGAGTCCTTGGATTTCCAGCCGATTTCCCAATCGAGAAAGTTCGTTATCACGCCGAAAGGAAGGAGGTCCCGATAATGGAAGCTACCTTTGCCTTGTTGGTCTATGGGATTTTCTGGTTCCCAAAGATTGATGATTTCGTCGACATGGATGCAATTAAACTGTTCATCCTCAAGAAACCAACTCCTACTCTGTTAGCTGACACATACCATTCAATCCACCCGAGGAATGCTGAAGGAGGAGGACATATCGTTTATTGTACCACCTTGCTGTATTCATGGTTTATTGCTCTCCTAGCTCAGCATCCATCTATTTGGGAGCAGATAGAGGCACCCCGTTGGTCTGAAATAGTCATGGCCCTTACTCACTCCAATATTGTGTGGTATGACCCTACTTATGGAGGTGTTGAGATGATTCATAGCTGTGGAGGATTCCCCAATGTACCTCTTATTAGGAGGGAAGGATGCATTAGTTACAACCCTGCTTTGGCTCGCCGGCAATTAGGGCACCCGATGAACGAAGTACCTGACCCAACTCTGATGGAAGGGATCTTTTTCAAGGAAGGAGAGGATCTAGAATTGAAGGCTGTAATAATATACGCATGGAAGTACGTCAACGTGGAAGGAAAGACTGCTTTAGGGTTCCCTAATTGTGCTGCTTCTGAAGACTATCTGCGTTGGGTGCGCGAGAGGGCTCTCGACCTCAAGATGTTGTTCCCTTTTCACGAACCCATGGTGTTGACTTTTCATGATCCTGATTGGTTTGATGTGAGTGAGGTAGATCAATTGAAGGCCGCCTTGGATGAGGCTCGGAAGTTGAAGGCCGCTTGGAGGAATAAGTTTTTCACCCTCAAGGTAGAGAAAGAGAAGTCTCAGAAGCTACCAGAAATAGAATCTGCAAGAAAAAGGAAGGCGCGAGAGGATTTATTTTCCTCTCACACCTCTTCAAGAACTGTCACCAGGGGTGATCTTCCCCCATCTAATGTGGCTTGGATAGATTGTGTAGATCGACTCATCAGTGAGAAGGCCGAATTGCAGGAACGCATCAACCAGTTAGAGGAAGAACTTTATGCGCAGAAGGAGCGTAAGGAGTAGACCTCTGAGTTCTCTTTTGCTTTTGTTTCAACGTAATAAACTCTTAAAAGAGTACTTTGCTTTGTAATGCTTCTCGAATATCAATATTAAAATAAGTTTTATCTAACGTTATAATACCGAAAAAACAATTTGAGTTTCTTGAAGTTTCATACTCATTTGCATTTTTTGCATCGACATAGCATTGTTTGCATTCCAGGGTCTCACTCTTACTTCATCTCCACAGACAAGCTGAATCACCGGTACAATACTCGGGCCAATCAACGCCAAAAGATGGACCAGCTTGAACAAGAGAACAAGGTGCTTCGTGATGAAGTTGCAATTCTGAAGGAAAGTTTGGAGAGGTTGAATGGTCTAGTGAAAGCTATGTCCAGTCAAGCCACACTCAACTACCAAGAGGTTCAAAGGACTGTTGTCTCCGAAGTTGTGTCAGCACCGATCCCAATGGTGCCTACTGTTGCCGAAGTGACCTACAACATGCCGCCAGGTTTTCCGTGGGGAATGCCTTCTCATTTCACTCCTGCTAGCTATCGCCCACCTGTTCCTGAGGTCCCTGTCATGACCGTTGTGCAGGCCATCCCTGCCACTACTGCCGTAATGACCACTGCACCGCCGCATGTGAATGTTACTACATGTATTCTGGATGAGCCGATCTACCATGGATCTCCGACTGAAACTGTGGGTTTTGAAGAGAGGATGGATGGTTTTCAAGACCAGTTTTCCAAGATTTAGAAAGAATTAAAGGCCCTTCGTGGGAAGGATTTGTTTGGAAAGAGTGCTTCTGACTTGTGCTTGGTTCCGAATGTCAAGGTTCCCGCTCAGACTCGTCGCGAAACAAAACTCTCACGCACTCATCTCTCGATGCCCTTCCCCCTGCCAACAACAAAATGTTTCCTCCGCACCATGGCCTTGCGGCAGCGATGGAGACCTCATCTCGTCCTTTCACAAAACATAACAATCGGAGGGGAGTAATCCAACATACAAAGAATCAAAAGAAGGGCACAAAAAAGAAGAACAACGACACTTACCGGTCGGAGTCACTCCGTCGACACTTCAATCCACGAATCTAAATCAGGTATGTGTGTTCTAAGCCTTCACTTTGATTTACTCTGCCTTTCTCTTCTTCCACTTCGTCTACGATTATGTGTTGTGGTGGTGTTCAATATTAGCTTTGCAAGTGGATGAATCAAGAATGGTACGATAGCTAGGGAAGAGACATGAGAAGGAGAGCATTGAAATCTGAAGGATTTTTGGAGATTCAGAGTTTTTTGTGTATTTTGATCGTGAAGAACAGTTTGAAGATGAAGTCGAAAAAACTGAGTTGTTTGCTAAAGGTGGATGAGTGTGATCGATGAGTGGTTTTTGAAGGTTTGAAGTGTTTTTGAAAGGTTGAAGGTGTGATAGTGCATCAGTTATGAAAAGATTTTATGTTGTTGTTGGAATGGTTGGTTGGGGAAGAAAGGAGAATAGGAGCAAAAATGAATGAGTACTGTGTTTGAGATGGGGCTGCCACACCTGTTATCACGCTGAAGTTGAGAGAGTGTATGGAGTTTTTCGTTCAACTGCCTATGTTGTTATCCTTTTCTTGTGTATAGCTTCTCTTAATATTGTCATTTCTTTCTCAACAAAACTTCTACATCATATTTGTCTTGTAATTATGAAAACTTTCTTCACTGTAGGTTTTGGGTACAACTGTTTGGTGTTAGTTTTGCAGCAGAAGAGGTTAAGATGTACGGTTTTGGTTCAGGTTGGCAGTGGGGTTTTTGGAGGTAGTGATTGACTGTTGTAGTATTGTGGTAGGGTTGTGGGGTTCTGTGGAAAAATGTTATAGCATAACAGCAGGGGGTTCAGAGTGTATGGCATGAGACTGTTGTGGTGCTGGATTTTTTTTAGGTTTGTGGCATGGGAGGTAGTGGTACCAGGTACCGTACGAATTTTGGTATGGCTTCAGTTTGACAAGATTTTGCATGGAGTATTGTCATGGTATGGAAATTTGAGGGTATGTACGTTGGTGATGGTGTGTTGGACAAGTTTTGAGCAGGCTGTATGGTTGGCTTTGTGTGTGTTAGGGGTAGGATAGCATTTGCAATGAAATTCTGTTATGAATCTTTTCTGCCACTTCTGTTTTTATTGCTATGAGCTGTTTATTTTGTAATTTTTCCTGTTATGGATATTGGAGTTATGCATAAATTCTGGTGTTAAGCTCCTTATGTACTTTTGTTTCTTTTTGCATTTTTGCTTAATTAATTGTACTAATTAGTCTAATTAATAAACTAAACTCTAAATCTAATATAAGTTAAATCCTAATTTCTAATTCTAGTTAACTCCTAAATAGAATCCTAAAAAAAACTAGTTCTATTCAAATATAATCTAAACTAATTAAATAAAATTCTAAGTTTTAATTCCCAATTAAAAACTAATTAATTCTAATTTCTAAAATAAAACTATTTCTAATTCTAACAAGTTCTAATTAATAACCTATTATAATATTAAAAATCTATTCTAATTTCTAAAAAACTATTTAATTAAATTCTAATTTAATAATGAATCTTAAATTTATTAAATTAAAATCTAATTCTATAAAAAAACTCAAATTCTAATCAATTCTAAATTCTAAATTCAAATAGAATTCTAATAATAATAATAATAAAATCTATTCTAATAACAAAATTATCAGCACGGACTGAACCACCAGGAAGAGAACCACCTTTCACCCGATTTCGATATAGAACTTATCATTTGAACTGGTTTAAACTGTCTAAAATGTGAACAAAGCGGTTGTAATCCCGATAAACCCATTCCGGCCAATAACCTGGACAGCATGCGAGAAATGATCGACCTAGATGATATGCAGATGAATGCGAAGCAAAAGTTAGTCAAGGTTAGAAAAAAACGAGGGCAAATTTTGGGGTGCAACAACTGCAAGATGACCTGACATCACATTTTTTGTTGGGGTGTGTGCTAGATATCAAGCAAAACTCAAGGGCGTTCATCTTGATCAAGTAAAGAGAATCTTGAGGTATGTCAATAGGACATGTGACTATGATATTTTATACTCACATGACATTAGTCTCTTGGTTCATCAAGAAGAAAAATTGTGTCTCTTTATCTACTACTAAAGTTGAATATATTGTTGCATGGAGCAATTGTACTCAATTTCTCTAGATGAAACAAATTTTGAAGAAGTATAATATGGGAAAAGATGCCATGACATTGTTCTGTGACAACTTGAGAGCTATAAATATTTTAAGGAATCATGTTTAACATAGTAGAACCAAGCATATTGACATTTGTCATCACTTCATTAAGAGCTTTTTGAAGACAAAGTTATAGCTCTTGAACATGTAGCAACTAAAAACTAGTTGGCTGACATTTTCACTAAGGTATTAGATGCAGTCCACTTTGAAAATTTAAGGGGTGCACTATGTGTCTGCATTTTTGAGAATCCATAGCATTCAAAGTTTGTGAGGCATGCAGAGGAGTTTCTATCTCTCTTTCTGTTGGTCTATGTTACACGTGAAACAAAGTAGATTTATCTTGTTTCAAGGCCTCCTCTTATATGGACCTTCGATACAAGCAAGAACAACCTTCACTTATATTTATAGCTTAAATAATCTTTTGGTCCCTGTAAGTTGGTATTTTTTTTTTCATGCTTATATATTTTTTTGGTTGGAAATAATCCCTAAATGTTAAAATCGTTTTGGTTTTAGTCCCTATAGTTAAAATACGAAGGGAAAACTGCAGAAAACCTGCAGATTTTAACTTTAAGGACTAAAACAAAATAAAATTCAACATTTAAGGACTTTATCCACACACACACACACACAAAACATACAAGGAAAAAATAAAAACGCGCCAACTTACAGAGATCAAAAGACTATTTAAGCCTATATTTATCCTGCTCTCAGAAAACTGGTTCTTATTTTCTCACTCGGGTGCTTATTGTTTTCAAAAAGAGTCACAATTCTGAAAACCCAAAGATGAGTTCCTCAAACAAAGGAGTTATTATCAGTAAGGCTGAGGAAAGCAAGAAAAAAGGAGTTGGTTCCAGTTCGTATGCAAATAGTTTAAAGACAAATGTTGGACCATCGGGTGGAGCATCTGTAACTGAGAAGAAAAAGTTGAATTCCTTGACAAAGATACTTATTCAAGCTCATGAATCTGAATCAGAGGCTGATGAAGATTGGTTTACCTACATGAATTCAAAAGGATGGTTGGATGATCAAATCTGAAAGATGTTAACGCTGAAAGTTTGTTTTTTTAGTTTGTTTTTTTCCCTTGGATTTAGGCATATATTGTTTCCTTGTCCTTATTTTGTAATGGCTTGTTAAGCCTTTATAAACTTGTTTCAAATTATCGGCCTGATACTTTAGCATCTTGTTCAACATCTGTATTATTGGTTGTTTTTAGCTACCCGTAATTTGTTGTGCGTATGAAATAACATACTAACCACTAATCTCTGAGAAACACCATTGTCAAATTATGGAAAAGGGGGAGTAATGGTGAGTGTCATGGAGTAGTGTGACTACTAACTTAACTACTAATTTTATGTGTGCACACATGATGAAGCATCAGGCTTGGCATGTGTTGTTTTCTCTTTGTGTTAGTAGTAGCTTTTGAATTTTGACTACTGAGTACTAACCTTTGTGCATGCATGACTAACTGATCATTGAATTATTGCATGTGTTATCTATTATGGATTGTTATTGATGCTACTTATTTTTTATGTTGGATACTCTGATCTATTTTGCTGCTAGCTTTGCTCTAGTATCTTCTATTATTACTGATTTGTTGTGTGTGATGTGCTAATGATCATCTTGTATGGGCTTGAAGAATGTTGTTTTGCCAAAATTTGCCAAAGAGGGAGATTGTTGTTCCTTTTGGAGTAGTTTTATTGTGTAAAACAACAATAGAGGTATAAAGATGTTTTGGAGAAGAAGGACACATGTGGGAATTACAGTCCCAACATATGTGCAACATCTATCCCTTGTCTGCAGAACAAAGTTACTGCTATGTGCATGCATTTTTCAATTCTTGGAATGCATTTTGTTGATGTGTGCAACAAATTTTGTTGTCATCTTTTAGCAATCTGGTTTATTTGATTACTTAATTAGATTAAATTTAAATCAATGTGATTTAAATTTTAATTCAAATTAAATCTTATTTTTATGGAGTTGATTTTGAGCAACAAGTGTCAACAAAATATCCACTATTTCTGGACGAAATCAAACCATTATCCAAAGGAGAAAAACTAAGAATGGATTGCTATAAATAAATACTATGTCATGTCTTGTGTTGCGGTGAGAATCGTGATACCAAGCTATTGATTAACTTGAATCTTAATTCATTGAATTCACAACCGGACTTTGATTTATCCAAAGGAAAGGTTAAAGAAAGAAAAACCCTTTTGTGCGATGTAACAACAATGCTAAGAGATCGGGGATCAGGGGTTGGTTATGCCTAGGGTAGGTATTTCACATCCTAAACATCTGTAGTACTCTACAGGAACCTTTTGTATGTTTGTATGCTATACTTGCTAAATGTTTGCTATGGTTTGGAAATGCGTATAAGGTGTAGGTTGTAGGTAAAGACCTAGGGATAGTTTCTAAGTGCTTGCAAAGATATCTCATCCTCTGCCTACGTATCCTGACTAGGATAGAATCAGAGCAACCGTAGTTCACCTCACTAGGGATAGATGAACACTTGATTGTGATCAAAGTTCAAAGGGGAACAAACATAACAATGCTTGTATAGAGTTTAACGAAACTCTCTAGTCTAAGTTGTACACTCAAAGGAATTGGTAGTAAGGAATCATTACTATGATTCTTACATAGAGTTAGCAAACTCTGTCCTAAAGTTCTAGTTAAGAGATATTCCTAATAAGGGGTAGGTCTTTTAGACTTTAAGCAAAGTCTAGTGGCTTGGTTCTAACTTAACTAATATGGATATGACTTAACAAAGTCAATGGGATTATTATGAGCTATCTATGACCTCGAGGGTCAATAGTGAGGCTTTCCTTTGGAGGGGGAAAATAAGAGGCAACTTGGATGAGAACTAAAGAGTTCCATCACTTGGGGAAATATTCTTAACAAAGCAATAATCATTCAAACATGATGAATACAAAAGATATGGTTACAACCAATAATAAGCAAGCATATTACCATATCAAGCAATAACTTCAATCAAGATAAATGGTTACAACCAAAGCAAACATCAAGATATTACAAAATCATGAAGGGGTAAGTTCTTACAAGACTCAATGGTGAAAGGTAAAAACCAATGGCATATCTTAACAAAGACGGGGATATATCTTAAAAAAGATGGAAGTGTATCTTGATAAGGATATGGCTTTCTAAAGTTGAAGGATGCCATATGTAATTAGAAACATCAAGCATAATCAAACAATGTTACAACAGTGTAAGTGAGAAGTTCAATACTTCATGGGGGAAAACTTTATAAAGTCAAGAAGTGAATCAAATAGATGCTTACAAGCAAAAGTTTAAATCCAAATCAAGTACACAAGGGAGATAACAAGCCAAGTTCATAATCAATTTTCAAATTAAAACTCAAAGAGAATGAAATCCAAATGTTTGAAATGAGGAAGGAAAGATAGGAGGGCGAAAACCCTAAAGCGAATTGTCATTTTCTCATAATGTAAAGTACTCATAAAATAAAAATTTTAGAATTATTTAAACATTATGTGAAAATATACATTAATGCAAATATTTAACAAAAAGAATCATTTTAAAATGATTAAAATTGAGAAAGTTATGGTAATTTGAAATTCCATGACAATTAAATAAAATTAAATAAAATCATTTGCTAAAAAAAAAGAAGTGCCTCACCCAAGGCCTTGGAGTCATGGGAATAAAATCATGCCAAACCAACCACCAAACGCATGTGAAAAGTAATGGAAAAAGAAGAAGAAAAATTAAAACTTGGAAAATCATGAAAAGAAAACAAAAAACGCCCTCGCTGAGGGTCAATCCTGGGTTCATGCGCATGACAAGGTACTTAAGGCAAGGAAAACAACCACTTGGATGGCGATACATCCATTGTATCAAGCCACCCCATATAGATATATACCAAAAATGCGTGCAGGTTGGGCAACCTCAAGGCAAAAACCAAGTGAAAAATGCCAAATACGATTTCATCATAACTCACTCAATTCTTAATCAATTTTGATGAAATTTAAGTCAAACTCACTTGAAATTTAATAAGGAACACAATGGTAACAACCATTTTTCAAAATTATGCACATACATTAAAATTCGAATACAAATGCAGAATGTGGTTTTTGAAATGCATTTTGAATTCAAAGTTACAAACTGATGCATTTTAAAACAAGGTGAGGCTGTAACGCCCTTTTCTACCTCACAATTATGATGGCAAAATTACACTGATTTCAGAGTAAATAAATAAATCTCAATAAAAAGCCACAAAAAGGGCGTACATTTCTCAATGTCATCAAAATAGGTTAATACTCCGTAACTACGGGTTTTCCCCAAAATACATCAAACAACATAAAACAGCGGAACTCAAAACATAATTCAAGGTTTTTCCTCATAATGGAAAGTTAGCAAAATAACTCAACGGTATAAAGTTTAACCCAAGGAACCCAACCCGATGTTACATATCAGAGTAAGACCCTCTAAGTTAACCATAAAGGCTAACGACTCTAAAACTTCAAAAATAACTCCTCGACGGCATCCACAGCTAAACCTGGTCATCTGCACGTTACCCACGTGGAGGTAACATTCAAACAGGCAGGGTGAGTAAAACAATTCATAATAATCAATGTATAAAAATTAATGCATAAACGACATCATAATTATATTCAACACATTCATATTCCTCAAATACGCCTCAAGGCCTCAACGTCATAATTTATACAAAAGGCTCATAAATGAAAATACAGCATAGACTCAATGCATGTGGTACCAATCATCACAGCGCAATGGACACTGGGCCATCAACCCTCCATAGATCCCCATCAATAGGATCGATTCTACTTGAGAACTGAAGCACATCAAAATACTTCACATCCGCACAGTGGGATTGAAGTCAAAGTAATAGAGGTCCTGAACTGAAGTCCGGATGCACATGAATGCATGATCCACACGTCACAAATAATTCTCATAATAACATCATAGTTACATAATCATTCATCATATTCATCATCATCAAACGTCATAGCTCATCATCATAATCATCATCATACATCACGTCATCATCACACATCATTAGAATCATCATCACACATCATGTCATCATGTAATTCATCATAATAATCATCATTACACATCATGTCATCATATAATTCGTCATAATAATAATCATCACACATCATAGAAATCATCACATAATCATGTACCAATCACATAGAGCTCATATTCACACATATTAACCCATCATGTTATCACATATTAATTCATAATATTATCCCATATTATCTCATATTAATTCATCAAACTATACTCGCGGTAATCCTCATACTATCACCCATTAATCACATAAACCTCATTGTCATACTCAGGTTAACCCATCACAGGAATCACAGAATCAAACATCACGGCATCACTGCACACGATCAACATTCGCGAAACTCTGCTACATTCGCTGGCATGTTCACTAGGCAAGTCTGGGGCGAGTTTCTTCGCTAAGCGAAGGATTCTTTGCTAGGCGAGTCTGGGAATACATGGTTCTCTAGGCGAAGCTTTCTTCGCTAGGCGAACAGTGCGATGACAGCAAAATCTGCTACGCACCAGAATTGATTTTCACTCAATTACTCCTACGATTCACTTACCCAATGCTCCCAAAACATCCCTAAATCATCCCTAAGGTCCTACGGCGATAAAGGCACAAAACCTACGGTTTATTAGGCCAATCCCGGAACATATTCATGTCCTAAATCACAATTTCCCTACAATTGTCCTGAAGACATAATAATTTCTCATATCTGATATTCCTTTCCCTTATGGTCAGACATATAACAATCCAAGGTTTTTGCCACAAAGGCCTAAGGTTTCCTAATCCTCATATCAAATATTCAGTGATACTTACCATTAACCAAACCCTCAGGTTCTCACCATCAATTTCCCTATTTTCCCACCATCAACCCAAAATCCCTTAAATCATAAATCAACCACAAACACATCGAAAGACATACATGGAAAATCATGAAAAGCTATACTCCCCATACCTTATCCGATTCAAAGCTTTCACAATTATCTCCGGGATCTTCCGAAGCTTTTGCCTCCACTTCTCCCTCCTTAGAGCTCTGGCCTCCATTCTTTTCACGGTTAACAAAAATGAATCCTAAACCTTCAGAATTCTATTTTGTCAAACTTAGACTTAGGCCACACAATTGGGCTTTTCCCATAACACCCTTACTAACTCCTCATAATGCCCAATTTACCCTTATTTCACTTATATTCATTTTAATCAATAATAATACTAATATTCTCATATAGTATACTATTAATTAAATAGATAGTCCAAAAATGCATAATTCCCAACAATCCATAAAACCACCGAAAACCACCAAAATACGAATATTCTCAATTAAATAATTAATTAAAATATTCCGATTAAATTTGGGGTGTTACAACTCTCCCCCACTTAAAATAATTTTTGCCCTCGAAAATTACCTCAAGCAACAGAGTCGGATACGACTCCCTCAACTGATCTCCACACTCCCAAATCCAGCTTTCTCCAGCTGGTCCCATCGCAACTGCGAAAAACACCCGGCAGAAAATAGAAGAGTCGCCACCTTTCGTTATTTATCCCAAAGAGAGGGAAAGGAAACGATTGGAAAAACCTAATGAAAAATGAAAAGACAAGGTCTTCGCAACCAAGTCCTGGGTTCGTGAGTCAGTTACGCAAGGGGAAGGTATTAGCACCCCTCACGTCCGTCGTACTCGACGGGATCCATGCTTGTTGTCTATCTAAGGGTGTGTTTAATCTATCTAACTAAAGGTCTCAGGGACAAAAGAAAAGAAAAGAGACTCGGCAGAGCATCGCCACTCTGTGCCTACGTATTCCCTCGTGCAATGGGAAAGTCAGAGTCAACGTAGTTCGGCTAACTACGGGTGATAGGTGGAGAAAGGTTGCTCGCCAAGACATCACCGTCTTGTGCCTACGTATTCTCATCTGGTATGAGAAATCAGAGCAAACATAGTTCGGGCTAACAAGAACACCGGTTGGTTCAAAATGTTTTACCCGAGTAGGGTTAAACCTTCATTCTAGCAGTTAGGGACAATGTCTGCTTGCGGTAGAACCAAAGCTTAACAACACTCTTTTTTATGAAAAAGGTTTTCCATTATTAAAGGTTCCAAAGGACAAAATGAAGTTTGAAATTGTTTTTTAAGTCTTTTAGATAAGAAGTGTTTTGAGTTTGATTTGTAACTCATGTTGCACTAAAGACTATGACCTAGGAGCGAATGCGTAGCATATCACCCTAAGGGTGTACACTAGACACTCTAGACAATTGAGAGGCAACCACTCAATCATCATTTCCCAAGTATTTAAGGCTCGTAACTCACAACATTCATTAGCCTTTATTACGTGTTTTGAAATGATTTGAAGATGAGAAGAGAAAGGACACACTAAAGGGAGACTAACTCGAACCTAAAAGTTGTCATACAAAGTGGACTTAGAGTTGGGATTTAAAGGGGAAACATCTACCCTAATGTTAGCATGCATGGTTTGAGTCCTAATGTCTATCATAACCAATCTTGCACAAGAAAGATTAGAAGTCCTAAGGGAACATGGCAAAGGAAGACAAAGGAAGAAGAAAGATCAAATACAAATGAGAGTGAAAATAGGGATGCAAACATGGAATGCAACACACAAGCAAAGGGAGGAACAAAGTGTGGGGTAAACACCACCACAAGCACATATCGACCTTTATTAATGCGAGAAATAAAGATGCAAAACACAAGAGGAAATGCAAATGCAAGCAGGTAAGCAAACATGAACATGCAAGCATGTCACACTACGAACAACTACACATAAGTGTGCATCCAAGTGGAATACAAACACAAGTCGACGAAGTCTCGATTAAAAAACCAAACCAACAACATATATCTCTAAACATTTCACTTCTAATGCATCATATTGAACTACAATAATTCAATGTGAAACGGTACTCAAGCAAGTAAGAAAAACAGCAAAACAGAACCACTAGCACAGTGTTAATCGATTAACCTGTGAAAAATGTTTGAAAATCATGAAATTTGTACATGTTAATCGGTTAACACCAGGCGTTAACCGATTAACACCTTGAAATCTTTGAAAAATTTGAATATCTGTCATGGTTAATCGGTTAACCGAATGTGTTAACCGATTAACACTGTGCCAACAACAGAAAAACAGCAATAGAGCAGTATGTTCAACAAATAAGCACTTATCCGATCAACTGGATGATCGCATAATCACTTAATCACGAAATTAATCCAGCAAATCATGATTCAAACAACATGTAAACAGATTAACACAACCAAATCATGAATCAAACTGATCAAATTAACCAAAACTCAATCAAATATGAAAATCCACATGATTATGCAAAATAAGCTAAAAACATATTTGGATCAAGAATTTCCAACCTACGAAGCGGAGATTTGCTTCGATTAGTGTTGATTCGCTGGAAATAAGCAGATCGAAGCAAGAAAACTGTAGATTCTTCGAGATCCAAGTATGCTCTTGTTGTAGGAGTGAGGATTCACCAAGATCAAGCCAAAATAAGCCAAATAATCACTTCTAAAATCACTTCCAAGTTCAGATCCAATTTTGCACGAAAATTGGATGAAGAAATTGATTCAATGGAGAGAATGGGTGAAGGTTTAGCTCTTAGAAATCAAGGATTCCAATGAAGAATCAATGATTTCAATGAGAAGAGCTTTGGTGAGGGTTTTGGAGATTGGAAAATTGAGAGAGAATTGAGAGAATGAGATCAATTCTGAAAATGAGAGTGAATTATGAAAGATTAAATTGCTTTGGTTTGAAGTGGATCACTTAAATATCACTTAGACTTGGATCCAAATGAGAGGTTTGAAATATGGTTTGTGAAATTGTGGTTTGGAATGAGGAATGGGCATTTGGAGGGAAAATGAAATTAACCACAATTTAAATATGTTCTAGATCCTTCCCAAAGTGAAAATCAGATTTGCACATGACCAAAATTGGACCCCAAAGTGGTTTGTATTGAAAATTCACGTGCAGAGGCAAAACTTGCATTGGTTAATCGATTAACCATATAGGTTAATTGGTTAACACCTTCAAAACTTTATATTTGACCTGATTTTGACTTGGTTAATCGATTAACCATATTGGTTAACTGATTAACACCTTCGAAATTTGAATTTTGGCGCTTTTTGGAGGGAAATCTGCCCATTTGCCCGTTTCTTTCCGTTTTGAGCTCTGTTCAACTTCTGAAACTTGCTTTTGAATATCATAACCATGAAAATGCTTGCGATATCCTGAATGCTTCTTTTTAAGCTGAAAATACCCTACAAAATAAAATAAAATCGGTCGCCCGACCGTTGGGCAAAATAAATGCCAGAGCCTCTGATGCTCGCTGTTCAGGTTCATGCACTGAGATGAAAACTGAGCCACGGGAAAACCTTGATCCCCTGTCACAAGAACGAATGCTATGCAATCGCAGAAATGCGAAGATGCAAAGAAGCAAAAGCCAGATGCCGCTAAACAGAAAGGCAAATTTTAGGGTGCTACAGCTCCCCCTATTCAAACAACTTGGACCTGAAGGGAGGAAAAGCATCCGCTTTCAAACATTCAAGGTATAAGGTGATTGAATACAAAAGAACCTGGAAATTTGCACCCTTCGGGGATGCCAAACAGCGAATACCAACCAAGACACACTGAGGATAAAAATCTAATATGATCTTCATCCAAAAGATACCAACCAAGAGTTGGGATAACAGTCAAAGGATACCAACCAAGAGTTGGGATAACAAACAGAAGGGTACCAACCAAAAGTTGGGATAGAGATCAACAGACACAAACCAAGAGTCGGGATGACAAACCTCGGATACCAACCAAGAGTTGGAATAAAAGTCAAAGGATACCAACCAAGGGTTGGGATACAACCAAAGGATACCAACCAAGAGTTGGAATAAAAGTCCAAAAGATACCAACCAAGAGTTGGGATAACAAACCTCAGATACCAACCAAGAGTTGGAATAACAAACCAAGGAATACCAACCAAGAGTTGGGATAACAATCCCTGGATATCAACCAAGAGATGGGATGGAACAACCAAAAGATACCAACCAAGAGTCGGGATAACAACTGAAGGATACCAACTAAAAGGTGGGATAACGAACCAAGAAATACCAACCAAGAGTTGGGATAACAACTGAAGGACACCAACCAAAAGTTGGGATAACGACCCTGTTGGGGAACAAAAGAGAAAATTTAACCAAACAACCTTGTGACGACTTCACTGGGGATGGAGTAGACTAACCAGACGACTCTACACGGGATAAACGTTCATCAAAAGATACTACGCAAAAGACGGGATGATACTTACTCTCCAGGGATAACCACCAAGCACCACCAACCAAGAGTTGAAATCACCACAACACTAACCGAAATCTAAATGGCGAAATCTCCAGGGATAACCACCAAGCACCACCAACCAAGAGTCGGAATAACGTCAACAAGACGACCAAGCCGAATATTACGACCCTACTGGGGAATCAAAGACTACCAACAAAAATTTGGGACAACGAACAGACATCCAAGACCGACCCTACTGGGGAATCAAAGACTACCAACCAAAAGTTGGGACGTCAACCAAACTTTACCAACCAAAAGTTGGGATAACAAGCAAGGCTACCAACCAAAAGTTGGAATCAAACAACAGTACCAACAAATCTGCCCGAAAGACAATACCAAAGGAATACCGACCAAAAGTTGGGATAACTCCTACACACCGAAGACTACCAACCTAAAGTTGGAATAAAATAGATAAAACCTCGCCAACCAAAAGTCAGAAACAGACACCTGTCAAGTAACCAATTATCAACCAAAAGTTGGGATAACAACTCCACTGAGGAACCGAGGAGGACTACCAACCAAAAGTTGGAACAACAACCAATCAAACAACAGACCACCAACCAAAAGTTGGGATAACAACTGCAGGGGGTAACATCCAACCAAGAGTTGGGAAACAAAGCCACTAACCAAAAGTTAGGATCACCAGGAAAAATCCTCATCAACCAAAAGTCGGAACCAAAGCTACTAACCAAGAGTTAGAATAACAACTACTAACCAAGAGTTAGAATAAAATCTACTAACCAAGAGTTCGAATAAAAGTTACTAACCAAGAGTTAGAATAACAAAGATTGCCAACCAAGAGTTGGAACAAAAGACTCTGCGAGGGGAAACCAGAGACTACCGACCAAAAGTTGGGATCACCTTCTAAGCCAACCAAAAGTTGGAATACTAAACACAATAATTTGGACCGCGCTGGGGATTACCAACCTAAGGTTAGAATCCACGACTTTGCTGAGGAAAAATAAGGATTAACCACCAAAAGTTGGAATAACATCCAAACAACCCTGGGTCACCAAACAAGAGTTAGAATAAAACAAAGATTACCATCCAAAAGTTGGAATAAGGACTTTGTAGAGGAAATCAAAGATTACCAACCAAAAGTTGGAATAACATATCCCAGAAATTATCAACCAAAAGTTGAAGAACCAAGCACAATAATTTGGACTACCCTGGGGATTACCAACCAAAAGTTGGGATAACGCACCCAAAACAGGTAGGCAACAAAATCAACCGAATCACGACTTGCAAAGAGGGGTTCAAACAACTGACTCTGCCAAGGAACATCAGTTCACTAAACAACTCTGTTGGGGGAGCAATGTCTGACCAACAGACTTGACCAGGGAAGACAACACTCACAACTGACTCACCTGGGGAGAACGAAGACATTTAACCAAACGAACCAGCTGGAGAAAGAAAACGTTTAACCAAACGACTAGCTGGGAATAATCTGATAAAATGGCCAACCCAAAGATCCACACCAATTAGGGATAACACAAAAATCACCTGAATCAAACAGTCTCTGGCACCAAACCCGGCTTATGCTTCAGATGCATATGTTTGAAAATGGCGTAATGCTCCATATAAAATGGAAATGCTAGCATTTGGGAGGATGCTATGCAAAAATGCAAATGCAAAGGGACCCCCCAGCAACATGCTGGAGAGAAATGACCAACTCTGCCGGGGAGAAAAAAGACGTGCCGAGTACGACCAGACTCATACTGGGGAAAAAACAAGCCCTGGAAGACCTCCTTGTAAAGCACCTCTCGGATACAACCGTTCTAAAGAGAACAAAAATTCACTTTGTCGGGAATCAAAACTCTGTTGAGGAAAAGCCCTGGAGGCTTCCCAAAAAACAACTCTTTTGGGGATCAAATGCCTAGGCTGAGGAAACGCCCGGAACAACCTTCTAACACTCTGGGGAATAAACACCCTCGACCGGGGAGAACCGTTCATAATACGGCCCTACTAGGAAGTAAAGTAAACTGTTGGGAAATAGCTCTACTTTGCTTGGAAAGAAATTCCACCCTGCTGGGGAATATCAAATACTTCTACTGAGAGCTCCATTCTACCGAGAAATGGATCATGCTTTGCCTAAACATCTGTTACATCGAGGGAATCAACACTGAACTCTACTTGGTGAAGAAACCTTGAATACTGATACTACTGAGAAAACACCAGAAAATCAACTCCGTTGGGGAGAGGGCGTCGAAAACGTTGCCTCTGCTGGAGAATAATACACTGAGAACAAACCCATCCCGATGGGGGTTAGCCTTTGCAGGGAGACGAAACCTTATTCTGCTAGAGATTCGCTACACACCTCTGCTGGAAATATCTGACCTGATAGTTGTCGCAACTGCGAAAAACAGCCGGCGGAAAAAACAGAAGAGTCGCCACTTTCGTTATTTATCCCAAAGAGAGGGAAAGGAAACGATCACAAAAACCTAAGGAAAAAGGGAAAGACAAGGTCGTCGCAACCATGTCTGGATTCGGGAGTCGGTTACGCAAGGGGAAGGTATTAGCACCCCTCACGTCCGTCGTACTCGACGGGATCCACGCATTGTTGTCTATCTAACAGGGTGTGCTGATACTATCTAGCTAAAGGCTTAAGGACAAAAGAAAAAGAAAAGAGAAATGACTCGGCAGAGCATTGCCGCTCTGTGCCTACGTACTCCCCCGTGCAATGGGAAAGTCAGAGTCAACGTAGTTCGCCTAACTACGGCTAAAGAAAGGGGAAAGGTTGCTCGTCGAGACATCGCGTCTCGTGCCTACGTACTTTCGTCTGGTACGAAAGATCAGAGCAAACGTAGTTCGGGCTTACGAGAATACAGGTTGTTCAAAAGTTTACCCAAGTAGGGTTAACAGACAGTTCTAGCAGTTTGGTGTATGCAGCTCGACCATTGGAGACTTAGGCGTTACCGTTTGCGATAGGACTGAATGTTAACGACACTCTTGCTTATGAAAAGACTTTCCTGATTAAGATCCCGAAGGATAAAAAATTTTGAAGTGTTTTTGTGTTTTTTAAAGAAGATGTGTTTTGAATTAGAGTGTTCATAATGTATGTTGTAACAAAGTCTAAAACCTAGGATCGAATGCGTCGCATATCGTCCTAAGGACGTATACTAAACACTCTAGGCAATTGAGAGGTAACCACTCAATCACCATTTCCCAAGTACAAGGCTCATGGCACAACATTCATTATCTTTATTAGGTGGATTGAAGTTGTTTGAAGATGAGAAGAGAAAGGGACAAACTAGAGGCGTTACCGTTTGCGATAAGACTGAATGTTAACAACACTCTTGCTTATGAAAAGATTTTCCTGATTAAGATCCCGAAGGATAAAAAATTTTGAAGTGTTTTTGTGTTTTTTAAAGAAGATGTGTTTTGAATTAGAGTGTTCATAATGTATGTTGTAACAAAGTCTAAAACCTAGGATCGAATGCGTCGCATATCGTCCTAAGGACGTATACTAAACACTCTAGGCAATTGAGAGGTAACCACTCAATCACCATTTCCCAAGTACAAGGCTCATGGCACAACATTCATTATCTTTATTAGGTGGATTGAAGTTGTTTGAAGATGAGAAGAGAAAGGGACAAACTAGAGGGGGACTAGACCAAACCCTAAAAGTTGTCATACAAAGTGCACCTAAAGTTGGGATTACAAAATGGAAACCTCTACCTAATGTTATCATGCATGGTTAGAACTCTAATGTCTATCATAACCTCTCTTGAACATGAGAGGTTAGAAATCCTAAGGGGAGGAAGACAAAAGAAGAAGAAGAAACAATAAAGGAAACAATGCAAATGAAGGATGCAAACACAAATGCACAAGTAAGAACACATAGAATGAGAGTGGGAGGAAAACATGTGTGGGGAAGTAGCCCCACAAGCTCATCTCAACCAAGCCTATATATGAAAATGAAAAGAGAAAAGGGAGAAAGATCACACTTAAGTCACATAAGCAAAAGAGAATCACACAATGTAGACATGAAATGGAAAAGGCATGAAAAATAGTAAACAGCTCCTGAAAATTCCAAATAAAATCTCATTGGACCCCCAAGGTGTTAGGAACTAGGGGTCCAAATTAGAGATCAAAACTCAAAGCAAAGCTACCTCAATTGAAAGCAAACACACAAGGTATGCCCTAAACTAGGGCAAAAAGAAAGGTTCACAAAACTAAACCAAAACGTTAAACAAAACTTGATAAAAAACAAAAATAAAAATATGCAAAAATCCTTCAACATGTTAATGCAATGCACAAAACATTTCGTGCAAAAATGAGGAGTTTACACCTAGAAATAAAATCAAGAGCACACAATGCTACAATTTAATTCAAATAAAACCTTCCCAATTAATTAATTCTTTTTTTAATGAAAATAAACTGAAAAAAATAAAATAAAAATATTATAAAATAAAAGACAAGTCAGAGAGCTTAAAACATATTTTTGGTGAATTTTAATAATTGGGGAATTATTTATAATGAATTAAATTGAAACAGAAAAATTAAAACAAAAAGAAAAGAAAATAAAAGAAATTAACCAAACCAACGGTGTAAATAGCAAGTAATTTCATTTGAAAAGTGGACTGGGCCCAGCAGGGGGTACGAAAAGCACAAGAGGCCCAAGGCGCCCAAACAAGTCTGAGTTCAAACAATAATTGCATGAGGCTGGTCAAAGGAGGCGTACGATGGAATCTCATTATGGAGCGCTTGATCAATTGGTAAGCGCATCAAGGGGCTGAGAGGCTGCCAGCGCATTCATGAATTTTAAATGTTCTTGCATGGTGCAAAGTCAAACGTGGAGCACTATGGGTCTTAATCAAGACCGTTAACCTAAAAAGTAATCTCATCGCACGATCCAGAGGTCATCTTCTCCACTTAAAAAGACCTAAAACCAGTCACCGGCCGAAGATACTATTCTGTTATCTTCTCCGGCCATCTCCCATCGTGCCAGCAACGGAAAAACACGCAGGCTTCGTAACTGAACCAAATCCAAAAAACTCCTAACCAAAATTGATCTACGCGTCATGAAGAGTCTAAATCCGGCCTTGGTTTCCATTTTTAAGCAACATACAAAGCAATACGAAGAGAGAAAGAAAACGTGGTCAAACTGGAATGCTCATAATCATCAACCAAAAGAGCCCAGAAATTATCTACACGTTGCAAGGAGTTCAAATCCATGTTTCAATAAGCTTAAAACCTCAAGACAAAGCCATAAATCAAACAACAAGTTTGGTGCTCTCAACATAAAAGTTTATAAACAACTATCAAAGCATACCATAAACGATCTACCATGTTCATAATTCACAAATGCACAAAAATGGGAGGCAAATTCAACATGAATTGAGAGAAATTTGGAAAAGTAGTTTACCTAGTGGAGAGCCTCCACTGGGCCTTGAAACTATGTTGAAGCTTAAGGGAAACAAGCCAAAATCACTCCATAATCATCAAGGAAGCTTTAGGTGAGCTTAATTTGGCCTGAAATGATCTGAATATGAGAATTCGTATTTTGAGTTTCTTCACTTTTTTCAAAGCTGCTCCTTAGCCAAACCTCTACCAAATCGTCCCCTTAGGGTTTGTGGAGCTTACTCAGGTTTTATGTGTTGGACTTTGACAGAAATGCAACCTTATTTCAAGAAATTAAGCCCAATTGCCATTCCACTTTTTCCTCACTTTTTGCTTGCCATCCCACACGAATTTCCCACTGCACATGCTCATATTTTGCTTCAAATCAGTTGTACATGGCTTTGGTTAATAAAAGGGTCAAGAATTAGCCCTTGTTTTTGATCCTATGGTAGATTTCCAATTTGTTACTTCATGGTGAAGAAACCATGAAAATGGCTAACCACATGACCTCAAATTGTAAATGTGGAATTGGCATTGAATTTAGAACATCAATTGCACTCAAAAAATGCATAAATTTGCTTTGAACAAGTTCCAAATCAATTAATTCTCATTTTCTCATTTTAAACCTTCTTTATGAAAATTTCAAATCCCAAATCTTCAATCCAAGCTCTCACCATGACAAGATATGATTTGGTAATGCAAATGGCCCTATTTGGAGCAAGTTTCATGTTGAAAAGATTTCCATTTGAAGTGTGCAAGTTGGTGAAATGGACCTATAACTTTATGACCTATAATCTTACCTTCCCAAAATACCCCTGACTTGTAACCCTCATAACTTGAGTTCTACAAGTCAGATGAAAGACTTATAGTACATTTTGGAAAGCTAAGACCAAGACCTACAATTTTCATGTTGGCCAAAAGTTGATGAGAAACATCCTTCTAGGTCAAAAATGGCTTGGAAGTTGGTTGACTTTTGTTGACCAAAATCACATCCCTCTTATGACCTGTAACTTGTCAGGATCATAACTTGAGTTCTATAAATCCAATCAAGAACTTCTAGTACTCAAAAGAAAGCTAAGAAGATGCTCTACAAGTTCCATATTGTCCAGAAGTTAAGATGAGACTTTTATCTTGAGGTAGGTGGTCTTGAAGTTAGGCACTAAATAGGAGATTTTACTCTAAGAACCCTAATTTAGTAACTTCTCACACTCTTGATCCTTGATGAATTGATCTTAAAATGATATATTAGACCTCTCAACACAACATCCCATGACCACAGAGACTTGGAATTGAGTTTTAATCTCCTTCAATTTAACAATTGACTGAGGGTTAACCAGATAGAAACCCTAGATGCAACACCTTTGACTGTGGCTTGTTCCACCTCACACAACAACTTGAATAAGCTCCAAATGTCTCTCAAAGCACTCAATGAGCTCTCTCAACATCTCATACCCATAATCATGAATTTACAAACCCCAGATGATCTTGAACTAGCCTCCAGGTTAGGAGCTGACCCACCTACATTCATCCTTTCTTTCACAAGACCAATGTCCACTTCCTGATGACTTGATGATCATCCAGACTTGAGTAACACCCCTTGCTTAGGCTCAACCCTCTGAGTAGATTCCTTTTGCTATGTACAACCTCCTGATCCCCTGTTACAAGAACAATTCTATGCAATGCAGATGCTAGAACAAAAAAGAAATGAAATGAAACACAAGCCAGCCAAAGAAAAAGGTTGGGAAAATTTTGGGGTGCAACAGCTGCCCCTATTCAAACGGCTTGGACCTGAATGGATGAAAAGAGAACGACTTTCAAACAATCAAGGTAAAAGACGGTTGAATACCAAAGAACCCGGAAATTTGCCAACCGCATAAATAAACTGCAACACTCTGATTGGAGAACAAATATCTAGAAAAATTGAACGCAGACAGTTGCAACTGCAACCAGCTGACTGATCATCCAATGAAGAACAACTGGCATTGCTTCCAGTAATCTATGTAACGCCACAGACATTGAAACCACAGACTGGATCAACATGCACTTGATCCTTTCCCTTGTCCAAAACCAGATCAACATGCACTTGATCTTTTCACATCGTCTAAAGCCGGATCAACATGCACTTGATCCATTCACATCGTCTACTAATACACAGGAAGAAAAACAACCCCAAAGGTTCACATCGTCTAATGATAGACAGGAAGAAAAACAATCCCGAAGATTCACATCGTCTAATGATAGACAGGAAGAAAAACAATCCTGAAGGTTCACATCGTCTAATGATAGACAGGAAGAAAAACAATCCCGAAGGTTCACATCGTCTAATGATAGACAGGAAGAAAAACAATCCCGGAGGTTCACATCGTCTAATGATAGACAGGAAGAAAAATAATGTATCCAAAGCTCGCATCGTCTAATGATAGACGAGAGGAAAACCATATGTATCGTCTAATGATAGACGAGAGGAAAAATATAGGCCACGTCAATGAACCTCAAAACTACCCATCAAATTTCAGAATCCTTTCGTCCATAGGAATTGATGGAAAAATATCTTCAAAGGGGCCACATCATAAATAAGAACTGACAGGAAGAAAAACACCTTCAAAGAGCCACGTCGCCAATAAGAGTAAACAACTAGGAAATCCTAACATTCTTCAAAGAACCCCGACATCAATAAAAATCGACAGCCAGGAGAAACCCCTCTTGGAATGTCATCTCATCCCATAAACAGAAAGAAAACCATATCTGAAAGATCGCCTTGAAACCTCTCAGCGTCTAAAGATAGACGGAGAGAAAACCATACACAAAGCTCGCATCGTCTAATGATAGACGACAGGAAACCTGCTGGGAAAACACATCGTCGATAGGAACTGATGGAAAGAAAAACTGCTTGGGGATGTCATCATCAGAGGACTGATGGACAAAATCATAGCTGACGGATGATCTGAAACCCGAATCAACCGTTAAGCTGTTTGAACAAAGCTGTTGGATAAATTCCCCTGTATCGATCGAAGAGTGATTCGAGTTGCCATGGAAGGCTGACAGAAACTGGCTTATGCTTTGTATGCATATGCGTATGTTTGAATATGGCGTAATGCTCCATACAAAATGGAAATGCTACGCATTTGAGGATGAAATGCAAGGATGATGCAAATATGATGATATATGCAAAAATGCAAATGCAGGCTCGGGCTGCCGGAGAAAGCCGGATACAACAGAACATTCCAGGAAAATAAATGCTGGAAAGGTGAAGCCAACTCCGCTGGGGATAACCAGATGTGCCAAGTATGATTGGACTCTACTGGGAGTAGCTTACGCGTGCCAATGATGATTGGACTTTTGCTGGAGAGAACAAACGAAGTCTTCTGGCGTACCAAAGGGAATTGGATTTGCAAAGAATCAGGTACGACTGATACTGGAAAAATACCCTGTCTGAACTCAAAGGTTTTTGGTTGAAAGGGTCAAGGGATAGTAACATGACTTCCCGACACTCGTCTTGCACTCGAAAGTTGAGTGAACCTGCTTGAACAGCTCTGAAGACATGGAGAGGAACAATTCCTGCGCTTCCGAATTTTGCTCAAGCCTGTGGGACATCTGTGGGGATATTCCTCGAAAGGAAAACTGAAATCTCATGCCTTGATGGCTTGATGTGCACTAACTAAACACCTTGAACCTCGGAGAGGTGCTTCACATTAATTGCCCCACGGATAAGGAATAGCTTATGCGCTCTTTGGGGTGGTATGCCCCAGTCTGCAACGACTTTGCCCTGGATTGGCTGATCTGTGGGGAAAGTGCTTCTTAGCTGCGAGAGATTCACCGAATCTCGACTCGACTGCCTCAGATCAATTGACCTCTAGATGGCTGACCCCCCGTGCTATGATCATTTGATAAAACTTGCCCCGGTTCGATGGAATATTCAGGCAATCCGCATTCTATCTTGATCAATCTTTCCACTGTGGAAACTTTCCCGTTGTCAAATGTTTACTCGCAAGTAAAACAAGTTGTCCTGCACAAAAGATATATTAAATGCAATGCATATGACAATTTTCGAAATCCAATTTGTTCACTGGAAAAATTGTGACATAAAATGTGTGAAATCAAATATCAACATGTCAACATTAGTACAACGCTGTAAGGGGAATCCTTTTAGGAGTCAGTTTCGATGCGATCTTTACCGAAGTATGCTTTTGAAACAAACCTGCTTCAATTAGGACTTTTCAGGTTGTAACTTGGTCAGGTTCACGATTTACAAGGAAAGGATAAAGGCTCAAAATTTATTGTAACCCACCCATTCTCCGCGATGTTCTCTAATCCTATATTCAGCTAATTTGACACTAGCGCTCACCTCTCAGAGGTTGAATGACAGGAGTGTTGGTTCGGGAAACCACAAGTTTTCTTTTTTGGAACGACAGTCACTCGCTTTTCATCTTTTGGTGCCTGAATCACATGACTTGTTTTTCATTATCATTATTTAATTTCCCTAACTTTTGCTTGGACTGGCTCTTTTGAGCTTCTTTTGATTTCAAAGTCCAGCGGGATGCCCTAATTTTTGCCTAAATCGTTTGTTTTCAAGATTCGACTTAGCGGGCTTTGTTCTCTCTTTCTTTTAATTCTTTTTCTTTTCGAACAAATTGTGTGACACCGGCTTGTCTGACTCTTTGGGGAATAACGTGACTGTTTCACTCCTTATCGACAAGGTTTAACCACTGTGGTTCTTTAGGCACGACCTATACAGGTGTGATTTATCATTGAACAGGACACTCCTATTGCAATTTGGATGCTTGGCCAAAATTAGCTGACACCTACCCCGCCCCAGGTTAAGATTTAGGGTTTTTCGTTTTCAGAAAGAAACTCCTACAACTAGGCTCAAAGGGGTTGACAAGGGATTATCATCCTTATATCTCCGGTGTTTGGGAATTTGAAACAATGCCTGTACATCATCAGCAGGTTTTATTTCAGAAGCATACAATCAGAAGCTTGCACGTCTTTTAACTTCGTCATCCTCCCCGGACTCCCGCTTAAACAAGCGTATAACATCTGTAAAAACCATTAGTGAACAAGAATGGATTAAATCAAAACATGCATATTCATTTCATTAATATCAATCAACGAGAACAACAAGTTTTACAAATGAGATTGCACCTTAAACAGGAAAGGAAATTACAAACATAAAGAAGTAACAGGATAAAATGAAAATCGCCAGCTTCTGAGAACATGGGCTTTCACACTAATTAGCTGCTGAACCAGCCATCTTCAAAGTTGCTTATTGAAACCATTCTGATGCCCTTATCAACCTTTGTCATCGGTGAATTCTTTCATGATGCAAACTGTTGAACCCATATGGCAGAACTTGTTGATCCGGATACCCCGAGGTGTGACCGAAAACATATCAGAGTCCAACAGGTTCTGAATCTAGCTTTTAAGCACCTTGCAGTTGTCTGTTGAATGCCCCTGTGCCCCAACATGGTACTCACAACCGGCGCTGACATCGAAGCCTGACGGATATGGAGGAATCACTTCATCGATCTTCTTTAGCACTATCAATCCCCCTCTGATCAGATCTGGCAGCATCTGATTGTATGACATGGGCAACCGAGCGAACTTCCTTTCTGGCTTCTTTGGTCTTTGCCTGACGCGCAAAATCGAGCTATAACTATAAGGCTGCTGATTTTGGAGAGAAACTGATGTCTGTTGCAAAGACTGGATGGGTCGTTGACCCTGAACAGTTGAAACACTCGGAGGTTGAGTTTGAATTATCAAGGATTCCTTTTGTTCATGTGTTTTCATCCTAAAGCTTGATCCAGGAACAGTCAGCAACTGTGGGCAGGGGGATTCTGACACCAAAGATTGTAGGATATACTCTTGACCTACTACAGCTTCAGGAATGGGAATATGATTATCCATCTCTTTTTCACGATAGGGAGCAAACTCGCCTGATACCTTCATGCCGCTCGACGTGAATTCAATTGTCTTCGAATCAATCAAACCCTGAACCTTATGATTAAAAGCTTTACAGTTCGCGATGTTGTGCCCCCGTCCCCTAGAGTGGAAATCACAATAAGCATTTACATCGAAGCCCGGTGGTGGTTGGCCAGTAAGTGGATCTAAAGTTCGAGGCTTTACCAACTGAAGTTGGAGCAAGAGTTGCACCAACTGAGCATAATCCATGGGGATCTGATCAAAGATTCTATCTTGTGATTTTGTCCTTTGACCATATCTTTTAATCCTGGGATTCTCTTGAGAAACAGGACGCATCTGATGACACGGGAACTTCGGAACCTCCGGTTGTGCAGCAGACTTCTGACACACGTCACGCTCTGGGATAGGTTTGTTGCACCCCAAAATTTGCCTAACCTTTTCCTTTACTTAGCTTGTGTTTCATTGCATTCATTTTAGCATTATCATCTGCATTGCATTGACGTGTGGGCAAGAGATCAAGAGGTATGACTACCAACACAAGGCTACCAAGGTTATGAAGCTATCTAAGAATCCTCATTCAAGTATTCAAGGGTTGATATCCTCATTAGAGAAGTCAAGGATCCTCAGAGAAGGGGTTGGATATAAGAGTGTATGCCTCCTAACTTGAAGGTTGTGAGAGGTCATCAGATGATTCTGAATCCATGGAGTTGGACTTAAAGCCTTAAGAGGACTCATGAGAAGTATTGAAAGTCATTTTGAAGCCTAGACAGGTCATCATGTGAATTATATGAAGCTACAGCCAAGATTGGTGCAACTAAGGTTTCATCTGGTCAACCCTAGGTTAACAGATGATTTGAAGAAGGTTGAAACCTAATTCCAAGGCCATGTGATCATGGATTGATGCATTAAGATGCCCCAGGGATGATTCCAAGGTCAACTCATCATGAATCAAGAGTGTGAGGAGTTCCTAAGCTAGGGTTGCTATGCTTGACAGTGTAAAATCCCCTGGTTTGGTGCCTAACTTCAAAACCACCTAGCTCAAGATGTGATTTTCATCTCACCTTGACCCCAACATGATTGTTGTAGAGAATGATCATAGAATTAATTTGAGTACTAGAAGTCCTTGATAGGGTTTATAGAACTCAAGTTATGAATCAGACAAGTTACAGGTCATCAGATGAATGAGAATTTGGAGCTTGAAAGTCAACCAAATTGCATGACACTTTTGCCTTAGGAGGAAGTTTCACATTAACTTTTGGCCAACATGAATGTTGTTCCCTATCTTCTTAGCTTTTCAGAAAGTACTAGAAGTCCATGATTGGATTTGTAGAATGCAAGATATGAGCTTTGCAAGACAAGGGTATTTTGGGAATTTGTGATTATAGGCCATTTTTGATCATGGGTTAATTTCACCATCTTACACACCTCAAATGGAATTTTGATTAACTTGAAAGTTGTTCAAAATGGTGTTATTTGTCTAACCACGCACCAAGAATCCATTGATATGGGTTAGAATGAGAAATGCTTGAAGAAAAATTCATGAATGAATCATTAAAGGAAGCTTGAAAAGGGCCAATTCAAATCAATTCATTTTTGAACCAATTCAGGTCATATTTGTGCCTGTTTTGAGTCCAATTGATGTTTTAAGAACATTGGAAAAATCAGAAATCAAGTTTGAAGTCATTTGCTATGCCAATTTCATGGTTTCTTCATCCTTAAGCAACATAATGGAAATCCACCATCCATTCATTTCCAAGGCCTCAATCCTATCCACACATCTTCCTCACATCATAAGAAACCAGAATGGATCATTGAGCAAGCTTGAAAGCTTAGTTTTGATGAGTTTCACAAAGCTCCATAACCAAAAATTTTGGATTTTGAATTGGGCTGCCATAGGCTTCAAATGGGCTTCTAATCACTCTAGGTCCATTGCATATAATCTCTGGGATGATTCCTAACTGCCATAACAGAATTTGGAGGTAGTTAAAACATAATTCCATGGAGAAAAAGTGAAGAAAATTGGAAATTTGATTTTGAAGATTACACCACTTTCAGTCCAAATTTCCATTGCAAAGAGCTTCTTTGAAGAACACTGAATGATTCTGGACGGTTAGATTGAAGAATTGGCCACCATTTAAGGCATAGTGCAAGCTTCAAGCCAGGTTCTTATTTTTCAAATTTTCTCACGATTCATGAGGAATTACCATGCCATGTTCACATATTTATGAATCTTGAGTGCTATAGGTCATTTTAGGATAGGTTTGGTTAAGTATAACAACATTTCTTGAAATGGCGTAGAACCTTGTGGCTTTCGTGTCGCATTATTTAGAGACTTTTACGAAAAAATAACATTGGAACGTTGATCTAGGCAACAAGACGAAGCGGTTCATGTAATCAATTTCATGTTTGGTGAATTTGCGCGTGAGCTACAGTTCCATAGTCGCCGGAGAAGATGACCGGCGTGGCTCCGGCCACCGCCTGGTTCGTCTCCCCCCTTCTCCATTTTAAATTCTCAGGCCTCTGCTAGGCCGTTGGATCTCAAGTCTTCCTTGACTCGGTCTGTGCATCCAACGCATAAGATGGCTAGTCAATTAGTCTGACTTTGACTGGTTGACATGGCACGGTGAGATGAGTTGGATCAGCATACCAAAACAATGCACGCCTATGATTAAGACGTACGGTAGGTTTCTGTTGACCAGAACACACGTGATCACCCAGGTTTCCACTTATGCGCCTTGGGCATTGGGCTGTTAGTGATATCCCCACCCCCTCATGCGCATGGCCCAAGTGAAATAACGTGAATCCTCTACTTCTTGCACCCCCTGGCCATTTCCCCTTTATTTTTGTTTTTCCTATTTGCATTTTAATTTCCTTGTTCCATTTTAATTCAAGAAAAATATTAAATGCTGTCATAAAATCAAGAGAAAAATATTGGAGATACTTGAGCATGTCTAGAATTTTGTCATGTTTTTTTGAATTTCAGTTTTGACATATTTTCCATTTAATTCCATTTTTTTCCAATTTATTATTTCTTTAATATGTAAAAATACCTTGGTTGGTTACTGATTTTATTACTAGCTCATATTTTAGAACTTAGTTCTGATTTTTTGCATGCTTGTTTAAGACCTCTTGATAGGGTTGTATGATTTTTCTTGCATTTTTAGAACCTTTTAGGTATAGGTTTGAGATAGATTTCTAGGACCTTCCCCTTGTGGATTCCTTTGAGCACACCTTTAAGTATAGAAATTGTTTAGACCCCTTAGATTTAGGTCTTGGCTCTGGATTTCGTACCATGATTCCTTAACACACTTACGAAGCCTTAGGATTTTTCCTAGCCTTTTAGGGTTGATTTTGGTATTTTTCTCATATTTTACAAGTTGATGGTGCTTTAGGTGATCCTAATTTAGCCTACCTCATAGACTAGTCTTTAAAGTGAATTTTAACTAATTCTAGGCTTCAAATTCCTTCTTGATATAATAAAGCTTAGGTTGATACCTATCTAGAACAATTGATTAGGCCTTGATAGAGCTTTTTAATCCACTTAGTTTAGGTGATCCTTGTAGCTAGTCATTAGTGTTTCTTAGAAGTTTCTGTGATGTCTTATTTCCCCTGGGTGGTGTCTTTCCTGGGCTTTGCCCTATCCTCTTTCCTCAAGTCTTGATGAGGATCCCTGTTGGGAGAGCCTAATCCTTCCTTTGGTTGGATTCTGTGCATTCCTCAAGAGGTTGAGCCTTGGATTGACATTCCCGGCATGGTATATTCCCTTGGTTTATATTGTCATTTGTCTCCAAGTCCTACATTCTTAGGATCCCTCTTGGGAGAGCCTAATCCATCCTTTGGTTAGATTCTGTGCATTCCTCAACAGGTTGGGCCTAAGATGGACATTCTGTGTTGATACACCTTTAGCCAGATACCTTAGATTGACATCTAGGACCAGCACCCGATTTCTCTGTCCTATTGACATAGGATCCCTCTTGGGAGAGCCTAATCCTTCCCTTGGTTGGATTTTGTGCATTCCTCAAGAGGTTGAGCCCATGATGGACTCTTGTGTTGACACTCATCCAACCTGATGTAGCCTGGGATGACTTCTCTGTTGCTCCTCTTGGTAACTTTTCTCTTCCCTGTTTGATTGATTTGCTTGATGCATTAGAACAGTCTCATGTTTAGAGTATTGTAGGCTTGGAACATGATTGCATTGAAAGGTTGAGATGAGCTCCCTTTGCTTGTTTGCTTTAGAGGTTGAGTTTCTCCCTCTGCTTGCATGTTATTTTCCCTTTTGTAACTGATGTGTTTGCATTGAAAGGTTGAGTTGAGGTGACCCTCCCTTTGCTTGTCTGTTTTTGCGTGTTCACTTTGCTTGTTTGCTTAGAGGTTAAGTCTCTCCCTCTGCTTGTATTGCTGCATCCCATTTGCATCTTTACTGTTTGCTTTTCTGTTTTATCTGTTTTAATGATTTTGGCAGTTGTTTGTGTTTCCCATTGACATGATCCCCTAGGACTCTCACTTCCTTTGATAAGGAAGTGATGATAGACTTTTAGGTTGAACCCTTTGCATGATAACATCTAGGAGTTCCCTGTTTCAAACTCAACCATAGGATGAATCCATGGCATGACAACATTAGGGCTTGATAGTTCCCCCTGTAGAGTTCGTTCTCTTCTCATCTCCAAAACAACAGTAAAAAACGTAATAAAGGCAAGTTGGTACAATGCGTTACGAGCCTTAAGCCACTTGGGAAATGATAATTGAGTGGTCTCCTCTCAATCGTCTAGAGTGTTTAGTATACGTCCTTTGGACGATATGCGACGCATTCGTTCCCAAGTCATAGTATCTAGTGCAGTGCGAACTACAGACATCCATAAAAAACACTTCTTCCGTAAAAGACAAAAAACAAACTTCAAACCTCTTTTACCCCGTGGGCTCTTAATCCAAGGAAAACGTTTTCAAAAAAAGAGTGTCGTTAACTCTCAGTTCTACCGCAAACGATAACGCACGAGTCTCCGACGAGCGAGCTGCATACACCAAACTGCTGGAACTGTTTGTTAACCCTACTCGGAAAAACAGATGAATCAACCTGTGTTCCGTCTTATCCCGAACTACGTAAGTTCTGATCTCTCACACCTGTTGAGAGTATGTAGGCACAATACTGACATATTGGCGAGCAACCTTCCCTTCACCCGTAGATAGACGAACTACGTTGACTCTGATTTCTCGTTCTCTGACGAGAATACGTAGGCACGAAGCGCGATGCTTTGCCAATTCGTTTTCTTTTCTTTTCAGACCAGCCTCGATAGGTAGATAGTTAAACCAACCCGTCAGATAAACACAACAAGCGTGGATCCCGTTGCGTACAACGGACGTGAGGGGTGCTAATACCTTCCCCTTGCGTAACCGACTCCCGAACCCAGACTTAGTTGCGATGACCCTGTCTTATACCTTTTCGTCAGGTTTTTTCGATCGTTTCCTTTCCCTTTCTGTGGGATAAATAACGAAAGGTGGCGACTCTTCTATTTTTCCAGCACCTTATTTTCGCAGTAGCGACTGCTGGCGACTCTGCTGGGGACTCTGGTTCCCTATGTGAGTCAATCCTAGCGCTTGCGTGTTTATCTGTTGAGGTTGCATTTATTTATCGCACTTTACTTTCCGCATTTTACTTTCAGTATAATATGATTATTTGCTGTGCTGTTGTGGGAGGGACTAATTCGGATGAGTGAGAAGCCAGACCCAGGCTTGAGAGAACACATAGTATTAGAGTGGATTAGTGGTGGACGTGCTTGCTTTGCTTGCATCAGTTCCCATGTAATCCACACTCAGACGAGATTCTCTTTGATGACTTCCTATCGGTCCTTTGGACTCGAGAGGATTTTGGATCTAAGGATTGTCGACTATGGGGACCGATCATTTGTGACTCAGCTAAGTGAGGCCTTTTCAGGGAGTGATGATGCCAAACCAGAAATGCTGAACGTATCATCATTTCGTGAAAGTCTGTGACACTGAGGAACGCATATGATGCCATGCCTATGTCAGTGGATTAGGTCCATACCTGTGAGCGAGAATAAGGTTATGCAGGAAACTTTAACCTTCAGATTACCCAGTTTTCTGTACAGATGAGTCTGAGTTACTGGTACCAGTGGTTCCTATTATCAAGGCTATGTTACGATCTCGCCAAAGCGAAGCCCTGATATTCCTCAGTCAATAAGCAACAACCTTGATCCCCTGTTTGCATCAGCATTTGCATAATCATCATGCATTTAACATTGCATGTTTATGTGTTCGAAAGGTTCTGATCTTTCCCTTGATTCTGGTACTGGCCTTCGGAAAGAGGAAAGCAAACGGAAAAGGTTTATGATACACGTTTCCAACAGCTGAGGTGGGACCTTTATTTGGTCCAATCTCCATGGTTGAGATAGGCCTCTTCAATACCTTCGGGAATGATTGAATTTGATGTATGAGAAGATTATTATGGTGTCCCTGCCCGTCCACGTTGTTCTCACTCATTGAAACTAGAATCAAGGGGGAGATCTCCCTATGAATACATGGACACGTTATGCATTTTTCGTCTTGCATTTTCATTTGCATTGCAGGTTGTTCCCGGTGGCTTCATGTTCTTATCTCTGCTTGGTTTGCTTCAGTGACAGGATTGAGCAGGTCAGATTTCACAGATATCCCACTTGAGGTAATTAGCAAAGGGTAATGGATCAAGTTCAAGCCGAAGTGCAGGAGCTCAGGGCTCGCATGACTCAGTTCATGGAAATGATGCAGGGCGTCGCAACAAGACAAGAACAGCTAAGATCCATAGCTCAACCGTTGATAGCACGAGTGAACGAAGAAGGTGTTGTCCATGGAGGTGCTGGTGTTATCCCTCTTGTTGGTGGTTCTGTTCCACCTCCTATCCTTGTTGTTGTTACACCTCCGGGCGGAGGCGCTGAGAATGTAAATGGCCATGTTGCTGGTGAGAGTACCCACCCTGGGCATAGAACCGCCGGTCCTCGCTGGGAAGATCACCAAAGAGATATCTTTTCCATGAGAGATGCGGAAGCTGCCATGCCGACTGAAGCTGAACACAAGTTTAAGATGATTGAAGAGAAGATGAAGGCCTTTGAGAATCAAAACTCTTTAGGCCTTGATATGTCTAATTTGGGTCTGGTTCCAGGAGTCAGAATTCCTCCCAAGTTCAGGGTGCCAGAATTTGACAAGTACAAAGGGACAACCATTCCTCGAGTCCACGTCCGAGCATACTTCTGAAAGATGTTTGCGTATTCTGAAGATGAAAGGCTGTTAATGTACTTTTTCCAAGATAGTCTGGCAGGAGCGTCTTTAGAAGGGTACATGGGGCTTGAGAGAACCCACATCCGTAGTTGGAAAGAGTTGGTTGAAGCTTTTGTGTGTCATTATCAGTATAATAGTGATCTGGTACCAACCAGGATGCAACTATAGAGTTTGTCACAAAAGAGTACTGAGAGCTTCAAGGAGTACGCCCAGAGATGGCGAGACTTGGCAGCAAGAGTACAACCTCCCCTAATGGAGAGAGAGCTGAATGACATGTTCACGGCTACACTTCCTGGTGTGTATTATGAAAAACTGATAGGTTGCATGACTGCAGATTTCTCGGATCTGGTAATAGCAGGAGAAAGAGTCGAAAGCGGTATCAAATTGGGAAAGACCCAAGTCGCTCCTCTTTCTGCTAAAGATGCAAAGAAGCTGCATGTTGGAGAAACTAGTACTGTGCCTACCCCAGCTGCTGGTCAATGTTCAGCCCGAAGCCAACAACCTCGTGCTCCTCGGCAGCAAAACAATCGGCACCAAAATCAAGATAGGCCTCGTAACAACCTGGAAAGGAGGACAGCTCCTCTTCACCATGTTCCAATGCCTCTCAGCCAGATTCTTCCGCATCTGATTCAGAACTCGTTGGTGGAGCCTAAGGCTCTCAAACCAAGGCCAGAGCCCTATCCTCCGGGATACGACCCTAGTGTTCAATGTGATTATCATGCAGGATCCAAGGGGCACGCGACTGAAGATTGCAAGGCTTTTCAAGCCAAAGTGCAACACTTGATGGACCAAGAATACATTTCCTTTCCCGAAGGAGAGCTGGTTGTACATGTCGACCTTTCATCTGATCAAGTTTGAGGACTTCAAGGGTCACCTCCTTCAGCGATTCAAGATTTGAAAACCTGGTCCCCGAAGCTGGCAATCTGTGTTTTATCCTGTTATTTCTTTGCATTTTATAATTTCTTTCCTGTTTAATTGCAAATTTCGTTTGTAAAGCATGTTGTTTTTTCAATTGATATTGATAATGAAATAAATATGCATGTTTTGAACTAATCCATTCGTGTTCACTCTATTGCTTTCTCTTATTTCAAACGCTTGTTTAAGTGGAATCCGGGGAGGATGACGAAATCCAACAATGCGTAAGCTTCCGATGCTATGCTTTTGAATAAAAACCTGTTGATGATGTACATGCATTGTTCCAATTCACAAACACCGGAGATATAAGGAAGATAATCCCTTGTTAACCCCTTTGAGCCGAGTAGTAGGAGTTTCTTTCTGAAGATGGAAAATCCTTAATCTTAACCCAGGGCAGGGTAGGTGTCAGTTAATTTGACCAAGCGTTCAAATTACAAAAGGAGTGTCCGTTCGAGGATCAATCACACCGCTATAGGTCGTACCTAAAAAACCATGATGGTTAAACCTGGTCGATCAGGAGTGAAACAATCACAATCTCTTTTCAAACAAGTCATACGAGCCGTTGTCATGCGATTTGTTCAAAAAAAAAGAATCAAAAGGAAAAGCCCACTAGGTCGAATCTTGAAAACAAGCGACTTAGGCAAAAATTAGGACATCCCGTTGGACTTCAAAATCGAAGAAACTCAAAAGAGTTAGTCCAGGAAAAAGTTAGGGAATGGAAAAAACGAAAAGCGAAAAAGGATTAAAAAAGAAAAATCCTCAAACAAGAATGAAATTGTGTGGCTCCAGACGCCAAAAGACGAAAAGAGAGTGATTATCACTTCGAAAAAGTATGATTTCTTGAACTGTCACTCAACCTTTGAAAGGTGAACACTAAAGTCGAATTAGCTGAACGTAGGATCGGAGAACATCAAGGTGGGTTTAAATGAATTTTGAGCCTTTATCCTTTCTTTCTTAAACCGTGAACCTGACCATGTTACAACCTTTAAAAGTCCTAATTGAAATAGGTTTGTTTCGAAAGCATACTTCGGTAAAGATCGCATCGGAACTGACTCCTAGAAAGGATTCCTGGTACAGCGTTGTATTAATGTTGACATGTTGATGAATGATTCATACATTTTATGTCACAAAAATTTTCCAGTAAACAGATTGGAATTTCAAAATTGTCATATGCATTACATTTAATATGTCTTTTATGCAGAACAACTTGTTTTACTAGCGAGTAAGCGCTTGACAGCGGGAAAGTTTCCATGATGGAAAGATTTTGATCAGGATAGAACGCAAAACACCTGAGTATTCCGGTGAACCGGGGCAAGCTATATCAAATGATCACATCATGGGAGTTAGCCATCCAGAAGTCAGTTAATCTAGACCAATCAGGTCGAGATTCGGTAAATCTCTCGTAGCCAGAGGTATTGCTACACGAACCAGTAATTCAGGGGCGGGCCACCCTTAAAACTCAAGAGCTACTCATGCCAAGACGGCAGTTAAGCTGAAGCACCTCTTCGAGGTTTGAAATGCTGAGGTAGTACACGTCAAACCAGGGGAAGTATAGAAAGAACAAACCTCCTCGCAAGAGAATTTTGCAGAAATCCCACAGGCTGGGGAAAAATTGGAAACGACGGAGTCGTCCCTATCCATATCATTAGAGCCAGATAAGAAAGGATGAGTCCTTTTGTGATACTGACTCTGGGGCAAGCCGTCTCGAGTTCGTCTCATGGCAAGATTGCTTTATCCGCGAGTTAAACTAAGCTGGGGTAGTTACTCAAGCAGGGGTATTTTCGCCCAAGTCAAAGTTGAGCATCGGAGAATCGGGTCATCACCCTTATCAAATAACTTGAAACTTTCATGGTCCAGTCTTGTTTGGCTAACCCTCAAACCAGTTCTCGTCCAGTATATGTCAAAATGTTGAACCAGTCCCCGCCTGGTCCCTTCTTTTGGTAGTTCGCTGTTTAACCAGTCCTCGTACGGAAAACACAGTGGCAAAGTCCAGTCCTTGTTTGGCAAACCCGAAGTCAATCCTGTTTGATATTTGAACCAGATATCCAGTCCCTGTCTGATATCCATAATCTGGAATTAGTCCTGTCTGATCTCCCTACCGGAAGTCAATCCTATTTGATATTCGAACCAGATATTCAGTCCCTGCCTGATATCCATAATACGGAATCAGTCCTGTCTGTTCTCCTTGCCCGAAGTCAATCCTGTTTGATATTCGAGCCAGATATCCAGTCCCTGTCTGATATCCATAATCCAGAATCAGTCTTGTCTGATCACCCTACCCGAAGTCAATCCTGTTTGATATTCGAGCCAGATATCCAGTCCCTGTCTGATATCCATAATCTGGAATCAGTCTTGTCTGATCCCCCTACCCGAAGTCAAACCTGTTTGATATTCGCGCCGGATATCCAGTCCCTATCTGATATCCATAATCCGGAATCAGTCCTGTCTGATCTCCCTACCCGAAGTCAATCCTATTTGATATTCGAGCCAGATATCCAGTCCATGTCTGATATCCATAATCCAGAATCAGTCCTGTCTGATCCCCCTACCCGAAGTCAATCATGTTTGATATTCGAGCCAGATATCCAGTCCCTGTCTGATATCCATAATCCAGAATCAGTCCTGTCTGATCCCCCTACCCGAATTCAATCCTGTTTGATATTCGAGCCAGATATCCAGTCCCTATCTGATATCCATAATCCAGAATCAGTCCTGTCTGATCCCCTACCCGAAGTCAATCCTATTTTATATTCGAGCAAGATATCCAATCCATGTCTGATATCCATAATCCGGAATCAGTCATGTCTGATCTCCCTACCCGAAGTCAATCCTGTTTGATATTTGAGCTAGATATCCAATCCCTGACTGATATCCATAATACGGAATCAGTCCTGTCTGATCCCCCTACCCAAAGTCAATCATGTTTGATATTCGAGTCAGATGTCCAGTCCCTATCTGATATCCATAATCCAGAATCAGTCTTGTCTGATCTTCCTACCCGAAGTCAATCCTGTTTGATATTCGAGCTAGATATCCAGTCCCTGTCTGATATCCATAATCTGGTATCAGTCCTGTCTGATCCCCCTACCCGAAGTCAATCATGTTTGATATTCGAGCTAGATATCCAGTCCCTGTCTAATATCCATAATCCGGAATCCGTCATGTCTGATCCCCCTACCCGAAGTAAATCCTGTTTGATGTTCGAGCCAGATATCCAGTCTCTGTCTGATATCCATAATTCGGAATAAGTCCTGTCTGATCCCCCTACCCGAAGTCAATCGTGTTTCATATTCGATCCAGATATCCAGTCCCTGTCTGTTATCCATAATCCGGAATCAGTCCTATCTGATCCCCCTACCCGAAGTCAATCCTGTTTGATATTCGAGCCAGATATCCAGTCCCTGTCTGATATCCATAATCCAGAATCAGTCCTGTCTGATCCCCCTACCCGAAGTCAATCCTGTTTGATATTCGAGCCAGATATCCAGTCCCTGTCTGATATCCATAATCCGGAATCAGTCCTGTCTGATCCCCCTACCCGAAGTCAAACCTGTTTGATATTCACGCCGGATATCCAGTCCCTATCTGATATCCATAATCTGGAATCAGTCCTGTCTGATCTTCCTACCCAAAGTCAATCCTGTTTGATATTCGAGCCAGATATCCAGTCCCTGTCTGATATCCATAATCCGGAATCAGTCCTGTCTGATCTCCCTACCCGAAGTCAATCCTGTTTTATATTCGAGCCAGATATCCAGTCCTTGTCTGATATTCGAAACCAGAAATCCATGCTTATACTGGAGATTATTTATTGTCTGAAGACTTAACCTGTGACCCCAATTCTTGTCTGGTGGTTCACCTTTGAATCCTAGTACCCGTCTAGTACTTCCCCGTTTAAATCCACTCTCATTGGTAACCTTACGATTCGAGGTTCAGCTCCAGTTTGGAAAACCGTTTCAGAATCCAGTGCTTTTCTGGCCTGCCATTCTTTTGAAGATTAATCCTCATTTGATAAGCCCTCGACCGGTAGTCAGTCTGTGTCTGACCTGCTCTATTAAAGTCCATTTCTAGACTGATGTCCAAGTGGTCAATTCTCCCTGGCAGGATGTTTCTCTCTCCAGCATTTATTTTGCTTGAGCATTTCCCGCATTCCTCTACATGATTGCATAGCATCTAGTTAGACACGTAGCATTTCCACCGTGTGGAGCATTACGCCATTGTCAAACATATGCATATGAAACATGAGCTAGGTCGTTACCATTCTTGTGTGCAGGTGTTCCTCAGCAGAGTTGTTTGCTCAAGATGATTCTTGAAGTCCCTAGCGAAGTTGTTTGTTCAGGGTGATTCTTGAATTCCTCAGCAGAGTTTATTCGTCCAAGATGATTCCTGAATCCCCAAAGCAGAGTTACTTGATAGTTCTCCAGAATCCCCAGCGGAGATGTGTTATCCCCAGCAGGTTTCAAACAGAGAAGTTGAAATTTCCCTTGAAGACTTACTGATGAAGTTCGACTGTAATGTAGAAGAAATTCTCCTAGCTGACGAAGGGTGCCTGACGGCAGAAGTTTAGATATCCATATTGGTTCGTGATTGACTAAGGATGCTATTTTCGACTGAATGAAGAAGTCTGGCTGACGCCCGAGAATTTCCTTGAATGCCCGACGGCATAATTGACTTGATTGTCAAACGTCCAGTGACCTGACGAGTCCATAGGTGACGATAAGGAATTCTTCTGCTATGGCGCAGAATGCCCGACGGCATAATCGACCATCCTTCACCAGTTACCGTGTAACCGGTGATCCCTTGATGACTTGAGGACGTAGTTCTACATTGAAATCAGACGATCATCCTGACGGAGATTTGAGATTAACCCTTCACCAGTTTCCGTGCAACCAATGACCCCTTATTGACTTACTGACGGAGTCCGACAGATATTGTCGTACGTTCCTAGCGACCTGACGAGTCCATAGGTGACGATAAGGAATTCTTCTGTTGCAGTGCAGAATGCCCGACGACAAAATCAGCTATGTGTCACCAGTTACCGTGTAACCGGTGATCCCTTGATGACTTGAAGACGAAGTTCTACAGCAAAATCAGATGATCATCCTAACGGAGATTTGAAGTTAATCATTCACCAGCAAGTTGTCGTGCAACTATCATTTCGGTTTCAGAATTTGTTCCCATCGGAGTATCGCTTACTTGTGCGGTTGGCAAATTTCCTGATTTATTGGTATTCAACCGTCTTTCACCTTGATTGTTTGAGAGCCGTTCGCTTCTCACCCAGCCAGGTCCAAGCCGTTTGAATAGGGGCAGCTATTTCACCACAAAATTTGCCTAACATTTTCCTTTACTTAGCTTGTGTTTCATTGCATTCATTTTAGCATTATCATCTGCATTGCATTGATGTGTGGGCAAGAGATCAAGAGGTATGACTACCAACACAAGGCTACCAAGGTTATGAAGCTATCTAAGAATCCTCATTCAAGTGTTCAAGGGTTGATATCCTCATTAGAGAAGTCAAGGATCCTCAGAGAAGGGGTTGGATATAAGAGTGTATGCCTCCTAACTTGAAGGTTGTGAGAGGTCATCAGATGATTCTGAATCCATGGAGTTGGACTTAAAGCCTTAAGAGGACTCATGAGAAGTATTGAAAGTCATTTTGAAGCCTAGACAGGTCATCATGTGAATTATATGAAGCTACAACCAAGATTGGTGCAACTAAGGTTTCATCTGGTCAACCCTAGGTTAACAGATGATTTGAAGAAGGTTGAAACCTAATTCCAAGGCCATGTGATCATGGATTGATGCATTAAGATGCCCCAGGGATGATTCCAAGGTCAACTCATCATGAATCAAGAGTGTGAGGAGTTCCTAAGCTAGGGTTGCTATGCTTGACAGTGTAAAATCCCCTGGTTTGGTGCCTAACTTCAAAACCACCTAGCTCAAGATGTGATTTTCATCTCACCTTGACCCCAACATGATTGTTGTAGAGCATGATCATAGAATTAATTTGAGTACTAGAAGTCCTTGATAGGGTTTATAGAACTCAAGTTATGAATCAGACAAGTTACAGGTCATCAGATGAATGAGAATTTGGAGCTTGAAAGTCAACCAACTTGCATGACACTTTTGCCTTAGGAGGAAGTTTCACATTAACTTTTGGCCAACATGAATGTTGTTCCCTATCTTCTTAGCTTTTCAGAAAGTACTAGAAGTCCATGATTGGATTTGTAGAATGCAAGATATGAGCTTTGCAAGACAAGGGTATTTTGGGAATTTGTGATTATAGGCCATTTTTGATCATGGGTTAATTTCACCATCTTACACACCTCAAATGGAATTTTGATCAACTTGAAAGTTGTTCAAAATGGTGTTATTTGTCTAACCACGCACCAAGAATCCATTGATATGGGTTAGAATGAGAAATGCTTGAAGAAAAATTCATGAATGAATCATTAAAGGAAGCTTGAAAAGGGCCAATTCAAATCAATTCATTTTTGAACCAATTCAGGTCATATTTGTGCTTGTTTTGAGTCCAATTGATGTTTTAAGAACATTGGAAAAATCAGAAATCAAGTTTGAAGTCATTTGCTATGCCAATTTCATGGTTTCTTCATCCTTAAGCAACATAATGGAAATCCACCATCCATTCATTTCCAAGGCCTCAATCCTATCCACACATCTTCCTCACATCATAAGAAACCAGAATGGATCATTGAGCAAGCTTGAAAGCTCAGTTTTGATGAGTTTCACAAAGCTCCATAACCAAAAATTTTGGATTTTGAATTGGGTTGCCATAGGCTTCAAATGGGCTTCTAATCACTCTAGGTCCATTGCATATAACCTCTGGGATGATTCCTAACTGCCATAACAGAATTTGGAGGTAGTTACAACATAATTTCATGGAGAAAAAGTGAAGAAAATTGGAAATTTGATTTTGAAGATTACACCACTTTCAGTCCAAATTTCCATTGCAAAGTGCTTCTTTGAAGAACACTGATGGATTCTGGACGGTTAGATTGAAGAATTGGCCACCATTCAAGGCATAGTGCAAGCTTCAAGCCAGGTTCTTATTTTTCAAACTTTCTCACGATTCATGAGGAATTACCATGCCATGTTCACATATTTATGATCCTTGAGTGTTGTAGGTCATTTTAGGATAGGTTTGGTTAAGTATAATGATATTTCTTGAAATGGCGTAGAACCTTGTGGCTTTCGTGTCGCATTATTTAGAGACTTTTAGGCAAAAATAACATTGGAACATTGATCTAGGCAACAAGGCGAAGCGATTCGTGTAATTAATTTCATGTTTTGGTGAATTTTCACGCGAGCTACAGTGCCATAGTCGCCGGAGAAGACGACCGGCGTGGCTCAGGCCACCTTCTAGTTCGTCTCTCCCTTCTCCATTTTAAATTCTCAGGCCTCTGCTAGGCCGTTGGATCTCAAGTCTTCCTTGACTCGGTCTGTGCATCCAACGTGTGAGATGGCTAGTCAATTAGTCTGACTTTGACTGGTTGACGTGGCACAGTGAGATGAGTTGGATCAGCATACCAAAACAATACACGCCTATGATTAAGACGTACGGTAGGTTTCTGTTGACCAGAACACACGTGATCACCCAGGTTTCCACTTAAGCGCCTTGGGCCTTGGGCTGTCTAGTGCTATCCCTACCCCCTCATGTGCATGGCCCAAGTGAAATAACGTGAATCCTCTACTTCTTGCACCCCCTGGCCATTTTCCCTTTATTTTTGTTTTTCTTATTTGCATTTTATTTTCCTTGTTCCATTTTAATTCAAGAAAAATATTAAATGTTGTCATAAAATCAGGAGAAAAATATTGGAGATACTTGACAATGTCTAGAATTTTGTCATGTTTTTTTAGTTTCAGTTTTGACTTATTTTCCATTTAATTCCATTTTTTTTCCATTTTATTAATTCTTTAATAAATGTAAAAATACCTTGGTTGGTTGCTGATTTTATTACTTACTCATATTTTAGAATTTAGTTTTGATTTTTTGCATGCTTGTTTTAGACCTCTTGATAGGGTTGTATGATTTTTCTTGCATTTTTTAGAACCTTTTAGGTATAGGTTTGAGATAGATTTCTAGGACCTTCCCCTTGTGTATTCCTTTGAGCACACCTTTAAGTATAGAAATTGTTTAGACCCCTTAGATTTAGGTCTTGCCTCTGGATTTCGTACCATGATTCCTTAACACACTTAGGAAGCCTTAGGATTTTTCCTAGCCTTTTAGGATTGATTTTGGTATTTTTCCCATATTTTACAAGTTGATGGTGCTTTAGGTGATCCTAATTTAGCCTACCTCATAGATTAGTCTTTAAAGTGAATTTTAACTAACTCTAGGCTTCAAATTCCTTCTTGATATAATAGAGCTTAGGTTGATACCTATCTAGAACCATTGATTAGGCCTTGATAAAGCTTTTGAATCCACTTAGTTTTGGTGATCCTTGTAGCTAGTCATTAGAGTTTCTTAGAAGTTTCTATGATGTCTTATTTCCCCTGTGTGGTTTCTTTCCTGGGTTTTGCCCTATCCACTTTCCTCAAGTCTTGATGAGGAGCCCTATTGGGAGAGCCTAATCCTTCCTTTGGTTGGATTCTGTGCATTCCTCAAGTGGTTGAGCCTTGGATTGACATTCATCAGTATAGTACATTCCTTTGGTTTGCACTATCTTCCCCCTTCAAGTCTTGATGAGGAGCCCTCTTGGGAGAGCCTAATCCTTCCTTTGGTTGGACTCTGTGCATTCCTCAAGAGGTTGAGCCTTGGATTGACATTCCTGGCATGGTATATTCCCTTTGCTTTATACTGTCATTTGTCTCCAAGTCCTACATACTTAGGATCCCTCTTGGGAGAGCCTAATCCTTCCTTTGGTTGGATTCTGTGCATTCCTCCACAGGTTGAGCCTGAGATGGACATTCTGTGTTGATATACCTTTAGCCAGATACCTTAGATTGACATCTAGGACCAGCACTCGGTTTCTCTGTCCTATTGACATAGGATCCCTCTTGGGAGAGCCTAATCCTTCCCTTGGTTGGATTCTGTGCATTCCTCAAGAGGTTAAGCCCATGATGGACTCTTGTGTTGACACACATCCAACCTGATGTAGCCTGGGATGACTTCCCTGTTGCTCATCTTGGTTACTTTTCTCTTCCCCGTTTGATTGATTTTCTTGATGCATTAGAACAGTCTCATGTTTAGAGTATTGTAGGCTAGGAACATGATTGCATTGAAAGGTTGAGCTGAGCTCCCTTTGCTTGTTTGCTTTAGAGGTTGAGTTTCTCCCTCTGCTTGCATGTTATTTTCCCTTTTGTAACTGATGTGTTTGCATTGAAAGGTTGAGGTGACCCTCCCTTTGCTTGTCTGTTTTTGCGTGTTCTCTTTGCTTGTTTGCTTAGAGGTTGAGTCTCTCCCTCTGCTTGTATTGCTGCATCCTATTTGCATCTTTACTATTTTCTTTTCTGTTTTATCTGTTTTAATGATTTTGGCAGTTGTTTGTATTTCCCATTGACATGATCCCCCTAGGACTCTCACTTCCTTTGATAAGGAAGTGATGATAGACTTTTAGGTTGAAACTTTTGCATGATAACATCTAGGAGTTCCCTGTTTCAAACTCAACCATAGGATGAATCCATGGCATGACAGCATTAGGGCTTGATAGTTCCCCCTGTAGAGTTCGTTCTCTTCTCATCTCCAAAACAACAGTAAAAAACGTAATAAAGGCGAGTTGGTACAGTGCGTTACGAGCCTTAAGCCACTTGGGAAATGATAATTGAGCGGTCTCCTCTCAATCGTCTAGAGTGTTTAGTATACGTCCTTTGGATGATATGCGACACATTCGTTCCCAAGTCATAGTCTCTAGTGCAGTGCGAACTACAGACATCCATAAAAAACACTTCTTCCGTAAAAGACAAAAAACAAACTTCAAACCTCTTTTTCCCCGTGGGCTCTTAATCCAAGGAAAACGTTTTCAGAAAAAGAGTGTCGTTAACTCTCAGTTCTACTGCAAACAGTAACGCACGAGTCTCCGACGAGCGAGCTGCATACACCAAACTGCTGGAACTGTTTGTTAACCCTACTCGAAAAAACAGATGAATCAACCCGTGTTCCGTCTTATCCCGAACTACGTAAGCTCTAATCTCTTACACCTGTTGAGAGTATGTAGGCACAATAATGACGTATTGGCGAGCAACCTTCCTTTCACCCGTAGTTAGCCGAACTACGTTGACTCTGATTTCTCGTTCTCTGATGAGAATACGTAGGCACGAAGCGCGATGCTTTGCCGAGTCGTTTTCTATTCTTTTCAGACCAGCCTTGATAGGTAAATAGTTAAACCAACTCGTCAGATAAACACAACAAGCGTGGATCCCGTTGAGTACAACGGACGTGAGGGGTGCTAATACCTTCCCCTTGCGTAATCGACTCCCAAACCCAGACTTAGTTGCGATGACCCTGTCTTATACTTTTTCGTCAGGTTTTTCTGATCGTTTCCTTTCCCTTTTTGTGGGATAAATAATGAAAGGTGGCGACTCTTCTGTTTTGCCGGCACCTTATTTTCGCAGTAGCAACAAGGTCCCACAGACAGAAGTTGAACACGCATCTTTGCTGCAGCTTCGGGTATTTGATCACCTTCCTTTCTGAGCACACTCCTTATCACTTCCATGATTAAACCCACTTGAGTTTTCAACTGTTGGTTTTCCTCTCTGAGCGCATTCTGATCCAAGCACAACGCTTGCATGTCTGCAATGAACTTCCCCATCTGGCTCTTGACTTCTCTCAGCTCTGCTTGGACTTGCTTCATGGCTTTGCGGGAATTCCTGTGATCTAATTGTATAACCTATAACAAACTAGTGGAGAACAGGAAATAAGACCCACGGTTCTGAGGTACCTATTATGCAAGAATGCCATGCGGAAAGCAAAAATACATTTACAACAAGACAAAAAGAAACCCAAGCTATAAGCGCGGAGATAAACACTTCACGCAAATATGCAAAAGCAACAAAAGCAACATAGTACGAATATAATGACCTCAGCCAACAAGCCTGGTGATGGTCAGCAAACAATAATGAACAAAAGCTAATCACGTAAGCAAAGAAAACAGATGCGGCAGTCGGCACAGGAAACCTTCTAGCAACTTCCCTCATATTCAAATGAGCCTTCAGTTTGAAACCCTTCAGAACACACACTCTCGGTGGATCCTTCCATAACAAGAACTGTTGTGCCCTCATGGCAGGATTAAGGGGAATCATTAATCTGAATAATACCCTGAGGCGTGATGGAAAACTTGTTAGAGTCTAACAGAGTCTGAACTTGGCTCCTAAGAACCTTACAATCGTCTATTGAATGCCCCTGCGCCCCAACATGGTACTCACAACGAGCATTGACATCGAAGCCCGGAGAGTACGGCGGGATCATTAGATTAGTCTCTTTTGGCACTATCAACCCACCTTTGACCAAATCCAGCAACAACTGGTTGTATGACACTGGTAGCTGAGTAAACCGCCTTTCGGGTTTCCTTGGTCTTCATCGAGCGTGCTGACGCGACTGATGACGGTATGACCGTTGGCTTTGAACACTTGAAACGTCTGAAAACTAAACCTGAGATGCCGAAGATTCTGAGATAAGATCACTTCCTTTCTTCCATTCTTCTTGTGAACTAACAACTGATTCATTCTCCTCAACTAAGATAAAGGGAATGTCTCTAATCTTCTCATTTTTGAGTCCACTCTCAACATGTTCACCCATTATCACCAAGTCAGCAAAGTTTGACATTCCCCTGCTGATCAACTTGTCAAAGTAATGGCCTTTCAAGGTACCCAAGAATATGCCCACTAACTCTCTTTCCTGAAGCGGTGGTTGAACATGAGCAGCGAATTCTCTCCATCTCTGCACATACCCTGTAAAGGATTCATTCTCCGCCTGAGATAATTCTTGTAACTGCATGCGACTAGGAGCCATATTGAGGTTGTAGTCGTACTGCTTCACAAAGGCATTGGCTAGATCTGACCATGATCGGATACAACCACTCTCCAACTGCATATACCAACTCAACAATGCTCCACTCAGACTGTCCTGAAAACAGTGAATCATAAGCTGATCATTGTGAACATGTGAAGTCATTTTCCTGCAGAACATCACCAAATGCTGCTTCGGACAACTATCTCCTTTGAACTTTTCAAAATTCGTAATTTTAAACATCAACGGCATCACAAGGCCTGGCACTAAGCACATGCTTGCAGCATTCAGATCAAGAGTATCCTGACTCATCAGGGCATCAAGTTTTTCCTCCAACAGCTGACATTTTCCCATAAATTCAACAGTCTGCGGGTCTTCAACATTGACCTTTGGAATAGTCCTCTGAGAATCTGGCACAGAGAATGTGAAATTATGATATTCTGTGTCATAGAGAGAAGAAGAATCTCCATCTCTGACAATGGGATGCTCTTCAACAGGAATCGGCACATGCTGAGCTTGAGCAACATTGTTCACTGGAGTCCTCTGAATACCGGCCTCTCCTCTAGTCATAGTTGACATGGCTTCCACAAGTTGACTCAACTAATTCTTCATCAATTTAAACTGTGCCCTTGTTACAACCAAGTTCTGCTCTCCGGAGTTCATGATCCTTCCAGAAGCTAACTCAAATCCAATACGAATGTCGGGAAATCAACTGACGAAGCATACAAAAGACGGGTAAGCTCCCTATTCCGGCTGAAGATGGATATGCAAAAATGAAATGCAAATGTAATGTAAAAATGCAAAATGCCATTGCAACACACAAGGGATCAGGACTGTTGTGCTGCCGACTGAGGAAGATCAAACCTCTGCTTCAGCAAGAACATAGCACTGCTCTGATAGAAACCAATTGATACCAATAATCCAGATTCAAACTGTGGAGAAAACCGGGTAATCTGAAGGTAAAAGTTTCCTGCATAACCCTAGTCCCACTCACAGGTATGGACATATTCACTGATACGGTATGGTATCCTATGCGTTTGTCAGCCTCACAGACTTTCAAGAAATGATGATACGTTCACCATTTCTGGTTTGGCATCATTATCTCCTGAAGAGGCCTCACTTATCTGACTCACAAATGATCGGTTCCTAGAGTCGACAATCCTTAGATCCAACCTCCCGTCGAGCCCTAAGGGCCAGTTAGGAAGTCAACAAAGAAAATCTCGTCTGAGTGTGAATTTCATGGGGAACTGTGTCTGCTAAGCAAACAGGCCCCCCACTAGTCTCCACTACTAATGCTAGGCATGTACTCAAGCCCAGGTCTGGCTTATCACTCATCAGAACTCCCCATTCCCACAGCACAGCACAAATGATATATGATGCAGAAAATAAATGCGGGAAAGTAAAAATGCGGAAGTAAATAAAGCACATATATACAACACCCAAAGATAAACAAACAAGCGCTAGGATTGACTCGCATAGGGAATATTCCTATTCCCCAGCTGAGTCGCCAGCTGTCGCAACTGCGAAAAACAATCGGCGGAAAAGACAGAAGAGTCGCCACTTTCGTTATTTATCCCAAAGAGAGGTAAATGAAATGATTGCAAAAACCTAAGGAAAAAGGGAAAGACAAGGTCGTCGCAACCATGTCTAGATTCGGGAGTCGGTTACGCAAGGGGAAGGTATTAGCACCCCTCACATTCGTCGTACTCGACGAGATCCATGCATTATTGTCTATCTAAAAGGGTGTGCTGATACTATCTAGCTAAAGGCTTAAGGACAAAATAAAAAGAAAAGAGAAATGACTCGGCAGAGCATCGCCGCTCTGTGCCTAAGTACTCCCTCGTGCAATGGGAAAGTCAGAGTCAACGTAGTTCGCCTAACTACGGCTAAAGAAAGGGGGAAGGTTGCTCGCCGAGACATCGTGTCTCGTGCCTATGTACTTTCGTCTGGTACGAAAGATCAGAGCAAACGTAGTTCGGGCTTACGAGAACACAGGTTGTTCAAAATTTTACCCGAGTAGGGTTAACAGACAGTTCTAGTAGTTTGGTGTATGCAGCTCGACCATTGGAGACTTAGGCGTTACCGTTTGCGATAGGACTGAATGTTAACAACACTCTTGCTTATGAAAAGATTTTCCCGATTAAGATCTTGAAGGATAAAAAAGTTTTTGTGTTTTTGTGTTTTTTAAAGAAGAAGTGTTTTGAATTAGAGTGTTCAAAATGTATGTTGTAATACAAAGTCTAAAACCTAGGATCGAATGCGTCGCATATCGTCCTAAGGACATATACTAAACACTCTAAGCAATTGAGAGGTAACCACTCAATCACCATTTCCCAAGTACAAGGCTCATGGCACAACATTCATTATCTTTATTAGGTGGATTGAAGTTGTTTGAAGATGAGAAGAGAAAGGGACAAACTAGAGGGGGACTAGACCAAACCTTAAAAGTTGTCATACAAACTGCACCTAAAGTTGGGATTACAAAATGGAAACCTCTACCTAATGTTATCATGCATGGTTAGAACTGAAGGTGAGAAAAACACTTAGAAGGGGGGGGGGGTTGAATAAGAGTTTTTAAGAATTATGACAATAAAAGCAACTCAAGATTTTTATCCTGGTTCGTTGAACTCAACTACTCCAGTCCACCTTATCAAAGATGATTTGCCTTTCTCTGCAAGGACTTAATCCACTATTGATCAACTGATTATAATAGAAAACACTAAGAACAACTGTCTTAGTCTTCTCAAGAACTACTGACCACACCTTGGTCTTCTTAAGGAGCTTCTTACAATTTAATGTAAACTAACAAGTGTTTGAATGCTTCTAATAAGCTGTATCACAACTGTGATGTTTACACTTAAGATTAAGTACAACAAAAACTATATGGTTTTATGAAAGATCAAATGAGTAAGATCTTGAGAGATTTTCTCTTTTATGAATCAAGCGTGTATTTCTTTCTGAGTGATTTAGCAATGAGCAAAAGATGAGTAGTGAATTAGCAACCTCAAAATGTTGAAGTAGTTCTCCTTTTATAGCTTTTTTCAATGCCTTGAGTGATGTGCAGATGAATATAATATTTTGATTGTATGAATTTTCATCACCAAAAGTATGGGCAGAGATATGCTTTATGCAGAAAGGTATGGTTGTAGAAGCCTTGGGATTTGCACCACGTCACTTCTTTGGAAAAATTAGCCGTTGGTTACTTTGGAAGTATCACCACGTCTAATCAAGTTTACAGCTTCTTCAACAAGCTTCCTTCAAGATGAAGTCTTCACAATCTTCACTTTTAGAACTTGTAGTAAGCTTAAAAGGTATGAAATGCTTTAAGATGAATGATAAGTCCAGAGTCTTGATAGATGATCAGATCTTTAATGTATCAGAGTTTCAGTCTTGATCAGAGTCTTCATCAGAGTATGCAGCAGTATGTGCTTTGAGCGTGAATATTAATGATAAGAGTCTGGTTATACAAGCCTCTTAGTTTGTAGTGAAAAGAACTTCAGAGTCTGATAAGATCAGAGCTTTCAGCTTTTGTATACTTCTTTCAGTAACGCTTCAGATCATTCTGTAGCTTCTGCTTCAGATCCTTCTGGCAGCGCTTCAGAATCTTCTGATAGTCTTGCATCTGATGCTTCAGATCTTTGCATAGTTTCTTTGTACTTATTTGCTTCTTTTAAGAGTATTTAATTTTATACCTGAAACAATAATACTTGAACAAAATTTAGAGTGTATATTTGCTCAATACAAAATTCCATAAAAAGTTATCATCAAAACATAGAGATATAAGAAACACCAATCTGTGTTCTAACAAGAACCCTAATGTCTATCATAACCTCTCTTGTTCAAGAGAGGTTAGAAATCCTAAGGGGAGGAAGACAAAAGAAGAAGAAGAAACAATAAAGGAAACAATGCAAACGAAGGATGCAAACACAAATGCACAAGTAAGAACACATAGAATGAGAGTGGGAGCAAAACATGTGTGGGGCAGTAGCCACCACAAGCTCATCTCAACCAAGCCTGCATATGAAGATGCAAAGAGAAAAGGGAGAAAGATGCAACAAAAACAAGCAAACAAGTCAACACTTAAGTCACATAAGCAAAAGAGAATCACACAATGTAGACATGAAATGGAAACGGCATGAAAAATAGTAAACAGCTCCTGAAAATACCAAATAAAATCTCATTGGACCACCAAGGTGTTAGGAACCAGTGGTCCAAATTAGAGATCAAAACTCAAAGCAAAGCTACCTCAATTGAAAGCAAACACACAAGGTATGCCCTAAACTAGGGCAAAAAGAAAGGTTCACAAAACCAAACCAAAACCTTAAACAAAACTTGATAAAAAACAGAAATAAAAATATGCAAAAATCCTTCAACATGTTAATACAATGCATAAAAAATTTCATGCAAAAATGAGGAGTTTACATCCAGAAATAAAATCAAGAGCACACAATGCTACAATTTAATTCAAATAAAACCTTCCCAATTAATTAATTCTTTTTTTAATGAAAATAAACTGAAAAAAAATAAAATAAAAATATTATAAAATAAAAGACAAGTCAGAGAGCTTAAAACATATTTTTGGTGAATTTTAATAATTGGGGAATTATTTATAATGAATTAAATTAAAACAAAAAGAAAAGAAAATAAAAGAAATTAACCAAACCAACAGTGTAAATAGCAAGTAATTTCAGTTGAAAAGTGGATTGGGCCCAACAGGGGGGTACGAAAAGCACAAGAGGCCCAAGGCGCCCAAACAAGTCTGAGTTCAAATAATAATTGCATGAGGCTGGTCAAAGGAGGCGTACGATGGAATCTCATTATGGAGCGCTTGATCAATTGGTAAGCGCATCAAGGGGCTGAGAGGCTGCCAGCGCATTAATGAATTTTAAATGTGCTTGAATGGTGCAAAGTCAAACGTGGAGCACTGTGGGTCTTAATCAAGACCGTTAACCTGAAAAGTAATATCATCGCACGGTCCATAGGTCATCTTCTCCACTTAAAAAGACCTAAAACCAGTCACCGGTCGGAGATACTATTTCGTTATCTTCTCCGGTCGTCTCCCACCGTGCCAGCGACGGAAAAACACGCAGGCTTCATAACTGAACCAAATTCAACAAACTCCTAATCAAAATTGATCTACGCGTCATGAGGAGTCTAAATTCGGCCTTGGTTTCCATTTTTAAGCAACATACAAAGCAATACGAAGAGAGAAAGAAAACGTGGTCAAACTAGAATGCTCATAATCATTAACCAAAAGAGCCCAGAAAATATCTACACATTGCAAGGAGTTCAAATCCATGTTTCAATAAGCTTAAAACCTCAAGACAAAGCCATAAATCAAACAACAAGTTTGGTGCTCTCAACATAAAAGTTCATAAACAACTATCAAAGCATACCAGAAAGGATCTACCATGTTCATAGTTCACAAATGCACAAAAATGGCAAGCAAATTAAACATGAATTGAGAGAAATTTGGAAAAGTAGTTTACCTAGTGGAGAGCCTCCACTGGGCCTTGAAACTATGTTGAAGCTTAAAGGAAACAAGCCAAAATCACTCCATAATCATCAAGGAAGCTTTAGGTGAACTTAATTTGGCCTGAAATAATCTGAATCTGAGAATTCATATTTTGAGTTTCTTCACTTTTTTCAAAGCTGCTCCTTAGCCAAACCTCTACCAAATCGTCCCCTTAGGGTTTGTGGAGCTTACTCAGGTTTTATGTGTTGGATTTTGACAGAAACAGAACCTTATTTCAAGCCATTAAGCCCAATTGCCATTCCACTTTTTCCTCACTTTTTTCTTGCCATCCCACTCGAATTTCCCACTGCACATGCTCATATTTTGCTTCAAATCAGTTACACATGGCTTTGGTTAATCAAAGGGTCAAGGATTAGCCCTTGCTTTTGGTCCTATGGTAGATTTCCAATTTGTTACTTCATGGTGAAGAAACTATGAAAATGGCTAACCACATGACCTCAAATTGTAAATTTGGAATTGGCATTGAATTTAGAACGTCAATTGCACTCAAAAAATGCATAAATTTTCTTTGAACAAGTTCCAAATCAATTAATTATCATTTTCTCATTTTAAGCCTTCTTTATGAAAAATTCAAATCCCAAATCTTCAATCCAAGCTCTCACCATGACAAGAGATGATTTGGTAATGCAAATGGCCCTATTTGGAGCAAGTTTCATGTTGAAAAGATTTCCATTTGAAGTGTGCAAGTTGGTGAAATGGACCTATAATTTTATGACCTATAATCTTACCTTCCCAAAATACCCCTAACTTGTAACCCTCATAACTTGAGTTCTACAAGTCAGATGAAAGACTTCTAGTACATTTTGGAAAGCTAAGACCAAGACCTACAACTTTCATGTTGGCCAAAAGTTGAGGAGAAACATCCTTCTAGGTCAAAAATGGCTTGGAAGTTGGTTGACTTTTGTTGACCAAAATCACATCCCTCTGATGACTTGTAACTTGTTTGGATCATAACTTGAGTTCTATAAATCCAATCAAGCACTTCTAGTACTCAAAAGAAAGATAAGAACATGCTCTACAAGTTCCATATTAGCCAGAAGTTGAGATGAGACTTGTATCTTGAGGTAGGTGGTCTTGAAGTTAGGCACTAAATAGGGGATTTTACCCTGAGAACCCTAATTTAGTAACTTCTCACACTCTTGATCCTTGATGAATTGATCTTGAAATGATATATTAGACCTCTCAACACAACATCCCATGACCACAGAGACTTGGAATTGAGTTTTAATCTCCTTCAATTTCACAATTGACTGAGGGTTAACCAGATAGAAACCCTAGATGCAACACCTTTGACTGTGGCATGTTCCACCTCACACAACAACTTGAATAAGCTCCAAATGGCTCTCAAAGCACTCAATGAGCTCTCTAAACATCTCATACCCATAATCATGACTTTACAAACCCCTGATGATCTTGAACTGGCCTCCAGGTTAGGAGTTGACCCACCTACATGCATCCTTTCTTTCACAAGACCAATGTCCACTTCCTGATGACTTGATGATCATCCAGACTTGAGTAACACCCCTTGCTTAGGCTCAACCCTTTGAGTAGACTCCTCTTGCTATGCACAACCTCATGATCCCCTATTACAAGAACAATGTTATGCAATGCAGATGCTAGAACAAAAAAGAAATGAAATGAAACACAAGCCAGTCAAAGAAAAAGGTTGGGCAAATTTTGGGGTGCAACAATAGTGAGACCCTGCGGGTAAGACAAAATCTCTGCTAAGGGAGCAATGAGTCTGTATTATAATTTCAATGTCGTGGAGGGAACACATCTACTGGGGAGAGCTGCCATCCTGCAATAAAACAAAATAATGTGCACATGCAAAATGGTTACCTCAGTTACCATTCATGACACTTACCACATGAGCAAAGTCATTTGCTTTCGTTACGCTCAGTAAAGCCTCATGTTTTCTCCTGCAATATTTATCAAAATATCGGATGTTTTTTGCAAACAAAACAGTAAAAGTAAAACAAGAAAGGGAAAACTTCTTTGACTGAAGTGAATACTTTATTGATAAACGGCCTGTAAATAGGCAAATTACAATTCGGATGCAATTCCTAAAAAGAGGCAATTGCGAAAAAGCAAAAGAATGTATACAAATGTTGGCAACGTGGAAACAGACAACCACCATGTGTCGATTCGGCTATGACCTCTATGTCTTCGACGTGCCCCGTGTTTTGCCTTCTGAAAAGACTGACTGGACTGATTCATTTCCTTCGGGATAACTGCTCGTAAGCTCACAGATCGAACACAGACTGCAGTCATTTGCTTTCAAATCCCTAACTTTTGCCTGGATCGCCATTTCGGGTTTTCAACCCACCGGGATACCCATTTTTGCCAAAATCACCTTTTCAGGTTTTCAACTTTGCGGGTTTACATCTTTCCTTTTTGTCCCTAAATTTTTCCCGAACCTTCTCCTTTTCATGGTTCGCCGAGATGCCCCATTTTGCCTGGACTTTTCTTTTTCTGTCCAGTGGGTCTCTTTAAGCAAAGTATTTTTTAACCGCGTCTGTGTTCACAAGGGACGGAAAATCTTCACCATCCATGGTAGATAGTAATAAGGCTCCGCTAGAGAAAACCTTTCTTACCACATACAGACCTTCATAGTTAGGAGTCCGTTTTCCCCTGTGATATGTATGAGGAGGAAGGATCCTTTTCAACACCAAATTACCTGTCTGGAAGCAATGAGGATGCATTTTCTGATCAAAGGCTTTCTTCATCCTACTCTGGTACACCCGGCCATGAGCAATAGCCGCCAATCTCTTCTCGTAAATCAAGCTTAGCTGATTCAACCTGTTTTGTACCCACTCAGCTTCGTCAAGCTTTACATCCGACAATACCCTTAAAGAATGAATCTCAACTTCCAATGGCAGGACTGCTTCTGTACCATACACCAGTGAGAAAGGAGTTGCCCCGGTTGATGTACGTACCAAAGTACAATAACCGTGAAGAGAAAAGGGCAACATCTCGTGCCATTCCTTATAGGTTACTACCATTTTCTGCACAATCTTCTTGATATTCTTGTTAGCTGCCTCAACAGCACCATTCATCTTCGGACGATATGGAGAAGAATTGTGATGCTTAATCTTAAAACCTTGACACATTTCCTTCATCATTTTGTTATTCAAATTTGAACCATTATCAGTAATGATTCTCTCAGGAATTCCATAACGATAAATGATGTCCTTCTTTATGAATCGGGCGACCACCTGTTTCGTGACATTGACGTAGGACACTGCTTCTACCCACTTCGTAAAGTAATCAATCGCAACCAGAATGAAGCAATGTCCATTAGAAGCAGTCGACTCAATCTTTCCGATCACAGCAGTTCCCCACATAGCAAAAGGCCAAGGAGACGTTAACACATTCAAAGGAGCTGGTGGCACATGCACCTTATCAGCATAAATCTGCCATTTATGGCATTTTCTGGCGTATTTGAAGCAATCGAATTCCATAGTCATCCAATAATACCCAGCTATTAACAATTTTCTAGCCTTTGAATATCCATTGGCATGAGTACCGAAAGAACCCTCGTGGACTTCCTCCATCAACAGGTTTGCTTCAAGTTCATCAATACAGCATAGCAAGACCATGTCGAAATTTCTCCTGTAGAGCATATTGTCTTTGTTCAGATAAAGGTTACCGGCTAACCTCCTCAAGGTCCTCTTATCTCTGCTAGATGCCCCAGATGGGTATTCCTGAGTCTTGAGAAAATGCTTGATGTCAAAATACCAAGGCTTTCCATCTAATGCTTTCTCAATTGCAAACACAAAAGCAGGTCTATCAAGACGGATAATGGTGATGGATGGAGCTTCATTCTAGAAGTTCACTTTGTACATCGAAGATAGCATGGCCAAGGCATCTGCCATCTAATTCTCGCTTCTTGGCACATGATGGAACTCGATTCTGTCAAAGAACGACAACAATCTCCTTGCATAATCCTTGAAAGGCACCAGGTTGGCCTGACGAGTTTCCCACTCTCCTTTGATTTGGTTAACGACTAACGCTGAGTCACCGTACACATCCAGATTCTTGATCCTCATATTAATGGCCTCTTCTAAACCCAATATGCACGCTTCGTACTCGGCTTCATTATTGGTGCAGGCGAAAGTCAATCGGGCAGTGAATGGTATATGAGAATCGTGAGGAGTAGTAATAATAGCCCCGATTTCATTGCCATATGAATTAACCGCTCCGTCGAAAACCAGTTTCCACTGAGATCCTATCTCAGGACCCTCGTCAGGTAAAGGCTCATCACAGTCTTTCATCTTCAAAAACATGACGTCTTCATCTGGAAAATCAAACTTCATCGGCTGATAATCCTCAATTGGTTGTTCCGCGAGATATTCCGACAGAACGCTTCCCTTTATGGCTTTCTGGGAAACATACTGAATATCGTACTCTGTTAAAACCATTTGCCATCGGGCAATCCTTCAGGAGAGTGCTTGTTTTTCAAAGACGTATTTAATCGGATCCATCTTCGAAATCAACAGGGTTGTGTGGTTTAACATGTACTATCTCAAACACTTAGCGGCCCAAGCGAGTGCACAACATGTTTTTTCCAGCATCGAGTATCTTGACTCACAATCAGTAAACTTCTTACTCAGGTAGTAGATGGCATGCTCTTTTCTACCCGACTCATCTTGTTGACCAAGCACACATCCCATTGAATTCTCAAGAACCGTGAGATACATGATCAGTGGTCTCCCTGCAACTGGAGGCATGAGTATTGGAGGTTCCTGCAGATATTCTTTTATTCTTTCGAATGCTTTTTTGCAATTTTCATTCCACCTGACCGTTTGATATTTTCTTAGCAATTTAAATATTGGTTCACAAGTGGCTGTAAGATGAGATATGAACCTTGCAATGTAGTTCGATATCCCCAGAAAACCACGAACCTCTTTTCCCATTCTCGGCTCAGGCATATCTTGTATAGCTTTTATTTTGGCAGGATCTACCTCAATACCCTTTTCACTGACAATGAAACCCAATAACTTTCCAGATCTCACCCCGAAGGTACACTTGTTAGGATTCAACCTCAGCTTGAACTTCCTCAGCCTTTCAAACAATTTCAGAAGATCAACCAGATGTCCCTCCTCCGTCTGTGACTTTGCAATCATGTCATCAACATAGACTTCAACCTCATGATGAATCATATCATGAAACAAAGTGACCCTTGCTTGCTGATAAGTTGCCCCTGCATTTATCAATCCAAAGGGCATCACCTTGTAGCAAAAAGTCCCTCATGGTGTGATGAAAGTAGTTTTCTCCATGTCTTCTGGGGCCATCTTGATTTGGTTATACCCAGAGAAGCCATCCATGAAGGAAAACACAGAATATTGAGCGGTGTTATCAACCAACACATCGATATATGGAGAGAGAAATCGTCTTCCGAGCTCACTTTATTCAGATCACGATAATCAACGCACATCCTGACCTTTCCATCTTTCTTAGGCACAGGAACAATATTAGCGACCCACTGAGGGTAATTCGTGACAGCAAGAAACCCAGCATTCAACTGCTTCTGAACCTCTTCTTTGATCTTGACTGCCATGTTAGGCCTTGTTCATCTCAACTTCTTCTTGACTGGCAGGCATTCTTCTCTGAGAGGTAACCGGTGTACCACAATATCTGTATCCAGCCCAGGCATATCTTGGTAAGACCAAACGAAGATATCCTTATACTCACGGAGCATTTCAACCAATCTTCTCTTGACACTATCTTCCAATGCAGCCCCTACTTTAACCTCTTTCTTATCATCCTCGGTGCCTAGATTGATAATCTCAATATCCTCCTGATGAGGCACAATGACCCTTTCCTCCTGCTTGAGAAGCCTGGCTAACTCTTCGGGTAATTCACAGTCTTCGTCAGTCTCTTCTTCAACTTGATAAATGGGATTATCAAAGTCATACGAAGTCATAGCCGAACCTGAACCGATGGCATCTGATAGAAAAGACCTGCATGATATTGTTATGTTTATTATACGATGCAACAAACAAAACACATTGCCATTTTTCTGTTTAATATAAATGCAAAACAAAAACAAGACAAACAGGGATCACAATATTTGAATGCGAAAACATCCTTTATTTAATGATAAAGTGCAAATAACAAGAGGCCCCACAAATTGGGTCACTACGCCTTGGGCAGAACGTAGGACTGAACATAATCAAAACAATGAACATTACTCTGCAGTAGTAACATGAATGACTTCTTCAGTAGTCCAGTTGCACAGCTTCTTCCAGGAGTACATGGACGAATCCAAGCATCCATATCACAGTCACTGTCACCTTCATCATCTCCAACGACATTAATCCTGTCAAACATCACGCCACTGCTGGTGAGCTGTACAAGTCTCCTAAACCTCGGAATGCTCTGAGAAGAACTGGAGGGTTTGTATCCCAGGCCGAACCGGTCCTACTTGACGGGAACATTAAGAACTTGGCCCCACTTCTGCGATGAACCGGATTCTACGATAGCACAGGCTTCCTTGAGCGATGATATCGACACCTCTGGGCTCTTGGCTTCTACAAGAGACTTCCCTTGAATCTGAACTGTTTCAAACGCCTGGCAGAGTGTTTCGTGGATTTCCCCATCCACTTCCACGTACTTGAAGGATGACAAATGGCTAACCATAATATCCTCTTCACTGCATACCGTGACTATCTTCCCTTCCACCATATACTTTAACTTTTGATGCAACATTGAGGTAACTGCCCCTGCAGCGTGTGTCGACGGTCGGCCAAGCAAACAGCTATATGCTGGCTAGATATCCATAATGTAGAAAGTTGCATCAAAGATCTCTGGTCCTATCTGAATAGGAAACATGATCTCCCCAAACACTGATCTCTTAGATCCATCGAAAGCCCTCACGACCAAATCACTTGTGTTGCACCCCAAAAATTGACCAACCGATTCTTGTGCTTGGCTTGTGTTTCGTTTTCATTTTACATTCATAGCATCAGCATTTTGCATAGCATTGGTTCTCGACACAGGGGATCAAGGTTTTCCTATGGCTCGGAATTCATTTTTAGCACGAGAGACCGCAAGCATCAGAGGAAACGACATTTATTTCGCCCAGCGGTCGAGCAGATGATTTTATTTTGCAGGGTATGCTCAAATCAAGAGACAACATTCTGTCTATATCCAGCATTATCACAGCTACGGTATTCAAGAGCAAGTGTCAAAAGCTTACCAGAGCTCAAAACGGCGAGAAACAGGCAAACGGGCAGGTTTCCCTCCAAAAGGCGCCAAATTCAAATTTTTGAAGGTGTTAATCGGTTAACACATATGGTTAACCGATTAACCATTGGAAAAATCAGCTCAGATTTGAAATTTTAACAGTGTTAACCGATTAACGCATATGGTTAATCGGTTAACCATAGCAGATTTTGCCCTGTACGTGATTTTGCAAGCCATTTGCACTTAGGGTCCAATTTTGATCACCTTGAAGCTCATTTTTACCAAAAGAAGGATCTAGAATGTTCTTGAAAGTTGGTCATTTCAATTTTCCCTCCAAATTCCCATGCCTAGTTCCAAACCAACATTCCAATCCAAAGCCCAAACCTCACCTTTGGGATCCAAACCTAGAGAGTACTTAAGTGATCTACTCCAAACCAAGAGGGGCCAATTCTCATTTTCTCACATTCATTTTTTCAGAATTGATCAAAATTTTCTCTCAAGTTCTCTCAACTTCTCCATTTCCAAAACTCACTCAAAGCTTTTTTTTCATTAGGATTCATTGATTTTTCATTGAAATTAATGGATTCTTGAGCATAAACCTTCATCTATCCTCATCTTTGGATCCATTTTCATAATCAATTTTCGTGCAAATTGAGATCTGATTTTGGAGCTTGAGTTGGAAGTGATTATTCGAAGCGTTTCGACTCGAATTTGGTGGATCTTTGTTTGTACAACTACAATTGGCTTGGATCTCGAAGTTTTCCGGGTTTCTAGCATTTGAACTACTCAATTACAGCAAGATCAACACTAACCGGAGCAAATCTCTGCTTCGATGGTTGGAGATTCTAGATCCATAACATTTTTGAGCTTATTTGCATTTCCATGATGATTTTCATATTCGATTAAATTTTGGTGGATTTCGATCCGTGTGAATTGCGATTGTGTTGTGTAGACATGTTTGTATGTCTATTGGTTTTCTGTTTGCAGGTGTAATTTCGTGCTTATTTGATAAGCTGATATGTTGAATCACTTGATTAAGTGATTTTGTGCATTAAGTGCTTTTCCTGCTGCTGTTTTTCACTCCTGGTGCAGTGTTAATCAGTTAAGCTATATGGTTAACCGGTTAACCATTTCAAACTTTCAAAATTTTCTAAACGTTAACAGTGTTAATCGGTTAACGCATAGGGTTAACCGATTAACCTGTCCAAAACTTCAGATTTTCTAAACTTTTCAGGGTGTTAACCGATTAACAGTATGTGTTAACCGATTAACACTGTACCAGAATGTCATATTTGCTGTTTTGCTTGCTTGTTCGCATACCGGTTCGATTCGAATCATCATAGATCAGTGTGATGCATTAGGATTGAATTGTTTTGGACATTTGTCACTGTTTGTGGTTGATTAATCATGATGTTGTTGATATGTATGATCATTTTTTCAATTGTTTGCATGCTTGTGTATGTGGTTCGAATCGAGTTTCGTTTGCATGTTCGTTTGCTTTCATTTCTCGCTTTTCTCCACATGTTTGCATCATTCTTGCATCGCTGTTGAGGTCGAGACACGCTTGTGGTGGCTGCTGCCCCACACATTTTTTCCTCCCTCCCACCATTCTAGATGTGCATTTTCGTGTTTGCATTTTCTCTACTTGTGATTGATCTTTCCTTTGTTCTTCTTGTGCTTTTTGCCATGATCCCCATAGGATTCCTAGTTCCTCCGTTTAGGATGGGAGTAAGAGAGACATTAGGCGTTCAATCCAAGTATGCTAACATTAGGGTAGATGTTTCCCCTTTCAATCCAAACTTTAGGATCACTTTGCATGACAACGTTAGGGTCGAGTTTCCCTTAGACCTTCCGTGCGTCTTGTTGCACCCTAAAATTTGCTCAACCCATTTCACCTGATTTATGTTTCAATTGCATTATCATTTGCATAGTAAATCATGTCCATAATCTAATCATTTGCATAGCATAGCATAGTGTAACACCCCCTTTCTATACCCCCAAATAAACAAATAAATCACTTAATCACTTATTGAAATTTCGTCAGAGTAAATTTAAAATATGGTATAAAAGGAGCATGTCACACATACATGAAAATAAATCATACAACACCTGCTCAAAATGACATGTAACAGTGGGGTAGCTTTGAAATAGAGGACTTGGTCCTTACACCCACATTTCAATTTTCGAAATATCAGCGGAAGATTAAAACATTAAACCATTTGAAAACATAATATCATAAATATACATATCAAATCAGTTTGTTCATCACATCATCATGGTTTTACAAAACACATTTGCCAACAGATACATATACAATGTATCTCAAAAGAATGCTATACAGCCTATCTACCCGGTGCTACATATCAGAGCGACCCGACAAAAGAATGAAGATAAAACTTCACAAAAAGAACCTCCAGCAACCTAATTTGCAATGCCTCATAGAGCATTATAAAACAGCAGAAGGGTGAGAAATATTATCATAATAATCAATGCATATAAATATATATACATATACGAAAATAAAGATACAAATATTTCACAATTCTCACCACAAATCATTCATAACTCATTATACATTTCATGGCATGTATAAACACATATGAATAATCACAAAACATCTTTCACCAACACACCAATCCATTATTCACAATTCACCAAATCACCAATTCACATACAAGCATAATTCATATAACAATGACATCAATGCTATGTGACTCAACACAACTCAATGCAACTCAATGCCATGTGGTACCAACACTTGTTATTATTTTTCGATTTTTACATTTAAACCGGGTCCACCCTTCTAGACCGATAACAACAAAGTTCGTTCCCTAAGCTTTCAAACCCACCCTTCTAGGTTTGGGACAAGCCACTAGTCTCCACGAAACTAGCAAACATTGCCTCTTGACTTAATGATGCATATGCAATCAACCACAAATGCACTTAAGACCGATCTCACGTCTTAATCCCATGCATTCAAATAATTCCTCCCTTCAAGAATTAAAATAAGATTGCACACACAACATATCATAAAATCACGTATTCATACTTTACATCATCATGTTTATCAAATAATGCACGCATATCTTACAATATGCTCCCATGCATTAATTCACAATAATCGGATACAACAAATATGCATTCATAATTCAACCTTATTACCTTTTCAAACAATGCATACATATTCACAATATGTTCTCATGCATTCACAATATCGCATACAATCAATATGCATTTACACTTCAATATCATTACCACATTTATCAAGCAATGCACACATATTCACAATATGTTCTCATGCATTCTTCACATACAAACAATATGCATATATTTGTCAAAAGACTATATTTCATAATCGATTCCACCATCTAGGATTCACGCCATGCAGCTACCCACAACATATCATATCACAACATACACAAGCTATACGTTATATAACAAAAGTATTCTGCACAATAACACATCAATCACACACATTCGCGACGGTAAAAATCAATACAACAATATGTTTTCAATTTTTTGCTATAATTGAACCAGGTACAGGCCTTAAAGCCATTTTTTCTAGAAAGATAATCTCGTTAACTTACCAACGCTTCGAACGGGGGTCAAAACCGACTTACGGTTCAAGAGTTATGAATTTTAAAAGTTTTCCGAAAAACCAGAATTTTGCCTAAACACGGCTACGGGATTTTGCATTTTCGCCCGAAAATCCGACCGATTCAATTCTTTTTTTCGAAACAAACACATATTCATACTCACCTAACATATAGCAGTGAATTAGAACCATTAAACACGATTTCTACGACGTCCGATTTCCACTCAAATCTCAAACCCTCAATTATCCAAAAATGTCAAAACTCACAAACTCAACCAAATTCAATCAAACGAAATTCAATAATCACGACTAAACATTACCCGACTAAACTACGCAATTTATTTTGAATTCTAACCGTTCAAAACTCGATTCTACCGATTAAACCATTTATGCCCTAGAATGGAAAATGGAGAAAAACACCCAAACAAACTCAAACAATCCATACATAATCACATACATTGATAAGATAATGATATTTCACACCCTTACCTTGCTCAAATTGATGCTTAAGAGTCGTTCTTGATGAAAATCCAAGTTTTGCTCTTTTCTTCCCTTTTTCTCCTCTTCCTCTTTCTTTCTCTTCTTTCTCCTTCTTATGTTTCTAACTTTCTATTTCTTTTCCAAATTTCCTTTATATCACTTTCTATCCAATTTCCTTCCAATTTATTTTCCTCTCAAACATCTACCAATTTAATAAATAATCACTCAATTAATTAAATAAACCCCATAATTCATTTAATTAATTAAAATAATCACTTAATTAAAATGGGACTGTTACACATAGCAAGTCATCCAACAAGGGATCAAGTGTCATTCTTATCTAAAGAAGCACATCAAGGGTTTTATTCAAGCTTAAGACAATCCAAGTCATCGAGAAATGTTTGAAGCTTTGAGAAGTTTGAGGGTCAATCAGTGGATTTCTCTCTTAGTTTGAGGTGTATTGAGGGTCATCAATGAGCTATGAATTGAGGGTATGGAATGTGTACAAAGCTTATGAAATGCCTAGAGGGTCATATTGAAGATAAGACAAGTCATTGATTCAAGTACAAAAGCCATAGTTGAGGTGCAGTCAACTAGGGTTTCATCTGGGTCAACCCTAGGTCAACCCTGGGTCAACTGAGTGATTGAAGAGCATCAAGGCTTAATTGAAGGATGTGGGATTCATGAATTGATATGTTGATACAAGTGTGGTGTTGTGCCAAGGATAAATCAAAGAGAATCAAGAGTAGGAGGAGTTACCAAATTAGGGTTTCAGTGTAAAATCCCCTAATTTAGGCCTCACTTCCAAGCCATATAAGTCAAAATACAAGTTTCAAATGGATTCTTGGTCAACATGAAACTTGTAGAGATATTCAATAGCTTTAATTTGAGTACTATAAGTCTTCAAGAAGATTTGTATAACTCAAGTTATGGTTCTTGCAAGTTATGGGTCCCCAGAGGACACTGAAATTTATCTGTGAAAGTCACTTGACTTCCAAGCAACTTTTGCCCAAGAAGGAGTTTTCAAATGGATTCTTGGCCAACATAAGAGTTGTGGACCTTGATCGTAGCTTTAATTTGAGTACTATAAGTCCTCAAGAGGATTTGTAGAACTCAAGTTATGATCTTGGCAATCCAGGGGTATTTTGGGTATTGATGATTATAGGTCATTTTTCAACATAGGTCAAAATCTCCACCTTCCACTCTTCAAATGGAAAAATGTTCAACATGAAATGTGTTTATAATGGTGTTTTTGGGCTAGATAAGAGGTCATGAGAGCTTGGAATGGCTTGCTTCACAAAATCACAAAAATGGCCTAAAATAAGGGTGAATTTTAAATGAACCAAGGATGAAAATTGGGATTTTTGATCTATAGGTCCAAACCAAGCCATATGACATACCAAATTGATTGGAAAATGCATTTTGAAAACAATGACATTGCCATAATTTTGAGTTAAGGGATAATTCTATGACTTGCTTTGTAAAATGGTTACTTACATCATAAGTCACATATGCAAAACCATCCTTCAAGGCATAACCAAGGCTCTAATGGATCCTAATACCTTCAATATGTCATGTGGTGAGAATTTGGATCAGAATGAGGCATTGAAGCAAGCCTGAAACTCAGCTGCCACAGGTGAATTTCTCATGACATTTTTAAATGCAAGAGATGTGGAACTTCTCATGAGATCAATCCAGAAGTTTCTAGAGCCTTCATTCATGTTCTATATAAGATTTAGAACTGGTTCAAAGCTTGAGTTGGTGGAGATTGAGGGAGAATTGAGAGATTGCATCTTGAATTTTCAGTTTGCATAACAGAATCGGTTACAACAAATTAAGCCATTTCAATCCATTCTTTTGTGTTCAATAGCTTCCTCTGGTGTTGGTGATTGATTCCAGATAGATTGGTGATCAAGAACTGTGGAGAATCATGAGATAGCACTCTGAATTTTCAGCTTGCAAGTCAGAATCGAGTTTGTTGATTCAAGAGGTTTTAGTCCAAATTAATGCATACAGAAGCTTGATCATACATCCTTGAACGTGTCTGGAAGATCTTGGAGCTTGATTTGGAGGTTTCACCACTCTGTTCACCCAAGATTTGCAGGTATGTAAATTTCATTCCATGGCTTGATTCATGTAGAATTGCTAGGTTTTAAATGGGTAGATTCATTATAGATGATGGTTAGGAAGTTTCTGGATTGAAATTAAAGCAAATAGAGACAGTTAGGTTTGATGAACATTTTCTGTTGAGGATCAGTTAGGCACGATCTTGAGGTTTCATCATGAATGGGATAGTTCTTATTGATCAGTGAAGCATGAGGAACATTTTTGTGGTGGTAATTTTGCAATTGATGATGATTGAAACCTTGACACATTTTGAAGATTGATTCGATTTTAAGAATCCATGGGGATTCATGAGATTTGGACTGGAGATTTGGAATCTACATAAAATTTTGGTCAAAATTGGTATAGGACTCGTCACTTTTGGTTGCCTGTATTTCTTGCTCGCCGGAGAAGACGGTGGTTTCCACCGTGGACCACCGCCTGGAAATATCTCAGGTTATCTGAGTTGAAGGAAGAAGATGATCTGGTAGACGTTGGATCACGTTGACCTGTTGACATTCTCACGCATCCAAGGGCCACGATTCAAACTCAGAGATTGCCTCCCATCGCCAAAACGCCCCGTTTCAATAATTGAGGTGGCAAGCCAGTCACCATCCCACGTGGACACGCTCAGGATCCTTGGATACGCTTACCAGTCTTCTCATCCAACGCATATAATTTAATCCAGTTTTTAATTTTCTTTTATTCTTTTTAGTATTTTCTTTTATTCCATTTAATTTCTAAAATCCATATTAAATCCAATTTGGATCCAAAAAAATATTTTAAAAATATCTCCATGATCTTGGATTTAATTGTGATTTTCTGAAATCAATAAATCCTTTTTTTCACCCATTTTTCAATTTAATTTGATTTTTTTCCATTTTTTAAATTTCTTTATTTTTGTACATTTGATACATGTTTTTGTGGATTTTCTTGTGATCAATTGATGCATGATTTTTGCTTGATTCTTGTTGGACTATTTAGATTAGAGGTGCCTGCTCCCTTAGAAATTTTTCTCATATTTTTATGATGAAATTTAGGCTAGTTTTGAATGATGAACTTTAGGTTGTTAGGATTAGGGTTTTACAATACTTATGTGTAATTTAGGACATGGTTTGGAGGCTTAGGGTTGGATTTAGGCCTTGGGGTTTATGTGGGGTATAGGGTACATAGTTAGGGTCCCTTAGAAATTAATCTAGGATTTTATGATGAGTATTTCCATTTTATCTGATTTTTGCAAATTGGGTGATATTGGTGTGTTTCCCCCTTGGGATTTTGTTTTGTTTGTTGGGTTTTGGGCATTTCAATTGGGTGTTGGGCTTGGGTGTGGATTGGGGGAGCTCATGAAGACCTGGAGATGATGTGAGACAAAGGATGGAGCTTGGAGCATGAAGATTCTTGCTCTTGAAGGTTGCTTTTGAAGACTTAGGAGGTAGGAGACATAGGGAGAGCTTTAGATTAGACTGATTTCTTCCTTCAAACATAGAGAGCTTCTTGTGCCTCTATTCCATCCTATGACACAAGGTCCCCTAAAGAAGTTCCATCTCTCCTTAGGAGGGATTTAGAGCATGCTTTTATTGGGTAGAACCTTGAGGATACCTTTCACTTGCTATGATTAAGATCTTAGTGATTTCCCTGGGTTTTCACTGAGCCTCTTAACATTTCAACTCCATCTATTAGTTGATCCTCTCTTGTGGGTGTTTGCATTGGAAAAAGGAACCTATTGGGGAATGAAGTTCATTGAAGATTGGTGAAGGGGAAGCTTGTGCCTGTCAAAGAGAGTTATCTGTTGAAGACTAGGGTTTTGTTGTTGTTGAAGCTGTCTATTGGTTGGGATTCAGTGCTTGCTAAAGCTGGATATTATTGGAGACAGGAGCTTATCTAAAGCTTGGGGATCATTGAAGAATGAAGATTGGGTCTTGCTTGAAGTGGTTACTGTTAACTGTTTGCTGTTAATGGACTGCTTACTGTAGGAGCTGGTGTTGTTGTCAGAGCTGGTGTTGGGTTTTACTTTCTTTTTTCTGTATTGATTGTTGGCTTGTTCAGCTTGCCCCTTAGGTTTAAAGTGAAGCTGTTCCACTTTGCCTATTGTTTTCCCAGGTTCGAGGTTGATTGGAACTCCCTTGCCTTGCTTGTATTGTTGCATCTCATGCATTTTACTGTTTACTGTATATATGTTGTTTCTTTTCCATTTATCCCCTAGGATCTCTAATTTCCTCTGTGCAGGAGGGAATTATGACAGACATTAGGTTGTAATCCATGCATGATAATATTAGGGTAGTTTTGATTCCCATTTTCAACCCTAGGTTTTAGAGTTCTTTCTCTTCTATCTCAGAACAATTCAAAACACAGTAATAAGGATAACCGATGTCGTACGCTACGAGCCTTAAGCTATTTGAGAGAGGATTGCTGGAGGGTCACTCTTCAGTAATCTGACTGCTTAGTGTGTTACCCTTAGGGTGTCATATGACGTGGTCACTCTCAAATCATAGTATCTAGTGCGTCAGAGATTGCAAACACCATAAAAAAACAGTTCTTGCGTAAAAGACTGAAAACAAACATCAAAATGTCATTTTTGTCCGTTTGGACTCGAAATCAGGAAAACCTTTTCAGAAAGATAAAAAACAGTCAGACAAATATGTGTCTTCCGTAGCCCGAACTACATTTGCTCTGATCTTTCATGCTGTATGAAAGTACGTAGGCATAGGATGCGATATCCTAGCGAGCAACCTTCCCCTCCTTTCCCATAGGTAGGTGAACTACGTTGAATCTGATTTCTCGTTCCAGACGGGAATACGTAGGCATAAAGTGCGATACTTTGCCAAGTCATTTTCTCTTCTTTTTAACCCTTGACCTTTAGTTTAGATAGAATAACAATCCATACCAGAAAACAAGCGTGGATCCCGTCGAGTACGACGGACGTGAGGGGTGCTAATACCTTCCCCATGCGTAACCGACTCCCGAATCCAGGATTTGGTTGCGATGACCATTCCTTTCCCGTCTTTGCGGTAGGTTTACTTTGAGCGTTTCCTTTCCCTCCGTTGGGATAAATAACGCACGGTGGTGACTCTTTTGTTTTGTCGGCGCCGATTTTCGCAGTAGTGACAGCTGGCGACTCTGCTGGGGACATGAATATCCCCTATGCGAGTCAATCCTAGCGCTTGTTTTCCCGTCGTGGGTGTTGTATAGATTTACTTTTCTGTCTTTACTTTCCGCATTTTATTATCAGCTGTATACTGTTATTGCTGTTGTGGGGAAGGGATAATATGTTGAGAGATAAGTCGGACCTGGGCTTGAGGTTACACATAGACTTAGAAGTAGAGAGTAGTGGTTAGCCTGCTTGCTTAGCTCGCACCAGCTAGCCGCGAAATTTACGCTCGGACGAGATTCTCTTTTATGCTTCTTGCCTGGCCCTTAGGGCTCGACAAGTTGTCTGACCCGAGGATTGTCGACTCTGGGGATCTATCAATTGGGATTCAACTAAGTGAGGCCGCTTTAAGGGATGATGATGCCACACCTTCTGGGTATCGTATCATCACTCTTGAAAGTCTGTGACGTTGAACCCGCATAGGATGTCGTACCTCGTCTTCGGGTTAGGTACATACCTGTAAGGGGTAGGTAGGGCTGTTTGCAGGGAACCTTTGACCTCAGAATACCTGGTTTATCTCTGTCAATGAGATGTGGTTACAGGGTTCATTTGAGTGGTTTGGTTTGAGATGAAGATTTGATGGTTCTCAGGCTTCAGTACAAAGCAGCACAGTTCATCAGCATTGCACTTGGTCCCTTCTTTGGATATGCATGTGCATTTTCATGACTGCATTTCATTAACATGTATTTATGTTGCAGGTAATCATTCCCCTCTGATTCTAGTATGTCTTCTAGCCAGACATAGAGTCCCTGAAGAGGACAGTTGCTTACCGGTTGCATTCGCCAGATATCAGTCCCTTGCTGGGTTTAGTTGCTCTAGCAGATGAGAGAGTGAGGGCTGAGTTCAGAGTATCTTATGGGAGATTTCTTAGTTTATTATACAGACCTTCAGCATTTGAGATGACTGGGGTGTATACTTTGATGCAGTTTTATGAGCCGCAGCTGAGATGTTTCTTATTTCCCGACTATATTCTGGCACCCACTTTGGAGGAGTATTCTGCTATGTTGGGAGTTCCTGTATTGGACCAGATGCCCTTTGTACATGTTGATGCTGAGCCTGAGTTGGCTACACTCGCTGAGATTGTCAGTTTAGACGCTTCTGAGTTCCCGGGAGGCTTGGTCAAGCTGAACGGAGCTTATGGTTTTCACTTGTCTGTCCTGGTTGAGAAGGCTACGCAGTGTACGAAGAGTGGATGTTGGGTTGCCTTCAGTGCTATTCTAGCTGTCTGCATCTACGGGATTATCTTGTTTCCTAATGTGCCAGATTTTGTTGACTCAGATGCCTTCTTGATTCTTGCTTCGAATAATCCAGTTCCTACTCTCTTGGGCGATGTTTATCATTCCATTCACTACAAGAATGAGAAACGTCGTGGCAAGATGTTTCCTGCTGTCTTCCTCTTTTGTACAGGTGGTTCCAGGGGCATCTGCCGAAGATAGGGCCTTTCGTTGATACTGTTGATACTTTGGATTGGTCTTCCCGGTTGATGGGGCTTTCTGCTGAGAATATCATTTGGTTTGATCGGAGTATGCTGGGCACTGATATTATATATAGTTGTAGTGGCTTTCCGAATGTCCCCTTGATTGGACGTAAAGGTTGTATTAACTATAACCCTTCACTGCTGGTAAGACAGTTCGGTTATGCTTTGAGGGATGCTCCTATTGAAAAGGAGATACAGGAATCTCTGTATCTCACAGGCTTATTAGACACGGCTGTTTTGATCAGATTGAAACATGCATTGGTTAACATCCATAGGAGAGGGAAAGCTTTGTTCGGTAAGAGCAACAACAAAGCCTATGATCCCTATTTGGCTTGGATCCGTGAGAGAGCTAGTATGTCCTTGATGTCTTATCCTGCTGTGAAACCCCTGTATCTTCCAATGATTGAGGTACCTACTTCGGAAGAGAGTGAGAAGTATAACAAATTGTTGGCTGAAAACGAAGAACTGAAGAAAGCCAATGATGAGTTAGAGAAGGAGATCTTTCAGTTACGTCGTGAGAAGAATGAAGCCACCTTCACTGTGAAGGAACAGGCTAAATTGATTAACAGGTTAGGTTCAGAGCTGACGGAAGAGACCAATAAGAAAGAAAAAGTGGGGATAGCCTTGAACGGTGTTAGCAAGGTGCTTACTTCTAAGAAGGAACTTTTAAGCAAAGCTTATGCCCGTATCAGCAAGTGGGAAACCTTGTGGAATGCCACGCTTACCAAGCGGAAGGAGCGAGAAGACGAACTGAAGCTGCAGATTGCCACGCTGGAGGCACAGATTAGAGCCCAAGATGCAAAGATTGTCGAGGAGACGTCACTTAGGAGCGCTGTTGAGCTTATAGTGAGTGACCTTGACGAGAAGCCGAGAGGTTATGAAGTGAAGGCCAGTTCCAAGAGGTACAGACTTAACGAGAGTTCTGGCAAAGGAACCTACCAAGAGGACGCCAAAAAACTGAGATCCACTACCGAGCGACATGCCTTACTAATACAGGAGCTGATCTCCCGACTAGGAAATTCGGAGACGCTGAGGATATTGGAGGACGTCAGAGCACGCCATTTGGCCTGATTTATCTTTGCCTTGACATTTGTACTTGTATTTTGACCATCGCCAGGCTTGTTGGCCGAGGTCTCTTCAGTTGTGTTCATTTGTGCTCTTGTACTCAGCCTATTGGCATTTGTTTATATATGAGGACTTTCTGATTCCTTGCTTACTTGATAGGGACTCCATTGTCGTGATGGCCTTCTCTCTGAAACTAGAATCAGGGGGGATATAACCTGTAGCATATTTACACAATTGCATATGCATTCATATTGCATGACCGGTATTCTCGAATTTGTATCTTATTTCCTGCATCTTCAGGTTTTCAGGATTGACAAACAAAGAGTTCACCGCTATTCAACCCGAAACAACTGCAAGAGAATCATGGATCAAGTCCAAGTGGAGATGCAGGAAATCCGCGAGAAGTTGAATCTGTTCATGCAGGCAATGGAGAACATTGCTAAGGGCCAGGAGAGCCTCCAGACTTTGGTACAGCCGCTGTTGACGCGGGCTAATGGGAATGGCAACAATGACCACAACTCTGCGCACTTTGAAACTATTCCGGAGGATGGGCCCCCTACGCCTGTGGTTCCACCTGTAGTGACCCCACCTGTTGTGGTTGTAAATGAGGGCGCTGGCAACGGCAACACAGGAAATGGAAATAAGACTGTTGTTAACAATGTTGGATTTGGGGACGCCAACCAAGGCGGTGGTAACGGTTTTGGCAACAATGGTTTCGGCTACAATGATCAGGGATTTGATTACGGGAAGTTCGGCTTCAACACGCAGGGTTTCGGTTACGACGGTCTTGGTAACGTTAACCAAGGGTATGGTGGATTTAGTAATATGAATGGTGCTGGGGTGATTCCTGTCAACACTGGGCTTGGACCTGTTAGAGTCAACCAGGGATTCGGTAACGGGGGACGAGGTCCCATGATCAATCAGCAGGGGTTTGGTCGCAATACTGGTTACGACGGATATGGAAATGGAAATGTGAATTGGGGCGAAGACTGCCAGGAGGACGCCTTTTCTGGAAGAGGTGTGGGATTTGAAGGACCTGTTGATCCTGTGCAGAGGATCAAAATGCTTGAAGAACAGATGAAGGGGGTAGTGAATCAGAACTCCGCCGGCTTGGATATGACTACAATGGGCTTAGTACCAGGGTTGAGGGTGCCGTTGAAATTCAAGGCTCCCACGTTTGACAAGTACAAGGGGGACACCTGCCCTAAAGTTCATGTCCGCTCTTACTACAGAAGGATGTCCGCATATTCAAACGATGAAAGGATGCTCATGCATTTCTTTCAGGACAACTTGTCAGGACCTTCACTTGAATGGTATATGGGGCTGGAGCCCACGCAGATTAAAACCTGGAAGCAACTGGCTGATGCTTTCGTGACCCATTACAAATACAACAGCGATCTGGCGCCAAACCGGGTCCAATTGCAGGGTTTGTCACAAAAGAGCGGAGAAAGTTTTAAAGAGTATGCGCAAAGGTGGCGCGATATGGCAGCGAGGGTGCATCCTCCTTTAATCGAAAGGGAGATGAATGATATGTTCATTGGGACATTTACGGGGGTGTTCTACGAAAAATTGTTTAGTGTGTCATTGAGCAGTTTCTCAGATTTGATTCTTATGGGGGAGATGATTGAAAACGGGATTAAAGTTGGAAGGTTCCAAGCAGGTGAGTCTACTTCAACAGGAGGTGCCAGAAAAACATTTGGTGGTAGACTGCAGGGTGATACTAGTGTCGTGTTTGGTGGTAGGGGCAGGGGCAGAGGAAGACATCAGTATGTTCAGCCGCAGCAGATAGCTAGCGTCACTATCCCGCTTCCTCAACAAAGACAGCCACAACAACAACAACCACAGCAGCAGCAAGGAGTGAATCCTGGTCAGAGAAGGGTACAGAATGCGAGACCGAAAAGAGTGTTCGATGCACCTCCTTCCACGTATGCAGAACTCCTCCAGACTCTGCTAGGTTTGAACTTGGTCGAAAAGAGGACTTTGGTACCGCCTACTGGGGCAGTACTCCCTTACGGATATGATGCCAACAATCATTGCGAGCTTCATTCCGGGGCACCCGGGCATGATATAGAAGCTTGTCAGGCATTTAAACACAAGTTTCAGGATTTATTGGATAGCAAAGCCATTAACTTTGGACAGGTGGGTCCAAATATAGTACAACAACCTATGCCCAATCATGGGGCAAACGCCATCTTGACAGAGGAGAATCTGAATCTAGTGATGGATGTCAACAAGCTGAAGACACCGTTGGGTGAGATCAAAAGCAGGTTGCTAAAAGGGGGTGTATTCCCGGGGTGTGATGAATTTTGCTTGGATTGTTGGATACAGCCGAAGGGTTGTAATGAGTTAAGGCAGGGTATTCAAGCTATGATGGATGAAGGTACTTTGCAATTCGATAGAACCGCGGTTGAAAAGCCTGTAGAGGCATTGCGTGATGAGCTGAACGATGTCGCAACGGTGACAATTCCGAGAAAAACAATAACGATAATGGCGCCCGCCAGGCAGCCGACGATCACAATTACCAAAGCAGGACTGATTCCTTTTGAGAGTACTAAAGCAGTGCCGTGGACTTACGGGTTGGAGGTATATTGCGATGGTGAGAAAATTGAGGTCAATAAACAGCCAGCTGGGGTTGTAGATAATGTTGTCGGAACAGGGGGTATGACCAGAAGCGGAAGAATCTTCACGTCACCCGAAGTAGAGGCGGAAAGATTAGCCAAGGGTAAAGCCAAGGTAGTTGAGGGTGGTCCTTCTCAGTCGAATGAAAAGGAAATGTCGCTTAAGGATGTGGAGGAGTTTATGAGGCTCATTCGTAAAAGTGATTACAAAATCGTTGAGCACCTCCAGCAAACGCCGTCAAAAATTTCCATCCTATCATTGTTGTTATGTTCCGAGGCCCATCGGAACGCTTTGCTGAAGATTCTAGACACGTCGTTCGTTCCTCAAGAGGTTTCTGTTAATCAGTTAGAAGGGGTGATGGCGCATGTCAATGCGGGGCACAGTTTGGGCTTCACAGACTTTGATTTAACTCCGAGAGGGCGAGAGCACAATATGGCATTGCATGTGTCAGTTGAATGTCGGGGCATGGTCATGTCCCATGTTTTAGTAGGCACTGGATCTTCCCTGAATGTGCTACCGAAGAGAGCCATGATGAAGTTAGATATCAGGGGGATTATCTGCACACCCAGTGACATAGTGGTGAGAGCGTTCGATGGAATGAGGAGGTCAGTTTTCGGATCGATAACATTACCGTTGCAGGTGGGGCCTGAAATATTTGAAACAGAATTCTATATAATGGACATCCAGCCAGCGTATAGTTGCCTTCTGGGGCTCCCATGGATCCATGCTGCCGGGGCAGTCACGTCCACATTACACCAAAAACTGAAGTATATTGTTAGGGATAGTGTTGGCACGGTTTGTGGAGAGGAAGATATTCTGGTTAGCCATTTGTCTTCGTTCAAGTATGTTGAGGTCGACGGCGAAATACATGAAACACCCTGTCAAGCCTTTGAGAGGTTGCGAATTAAGGACAAAGCTTCGGTGCCAAGTAAAGTATCAGATGTGGCGGTGTCATCCTACAAAGAGGCTCAGGCTCTAGTGCGGGCAGGCAAAACCAAGGGTTGGGGTCAGGTGTTGGATATTCCCGTGAAGAATGACATGTTCGGGCTTGGATATCATCCTTCGTCATCAGCATCCTCTTCAGGGACGCCCAAGTTCAGAGGGCCAATAACCATTACACCAAGCGGGGTGAGCTTCGAGACTATCAATGCTGTTTCCGATTCTGAAGAAGGATATAGCGACTGTGATATGGATGCATGGATCAAGCCAAGCGTGCCAGGACAAAGCCTCTGCAATTGCTCTATCCGGGAAACTGTTCCTGTGACAACTAAACAATAATGATTTGTTTTCTTAATTGTTGAATAATCCTGTGTCCTACCCGGGGCATGGTGATTTTGCTTAGGGCCATTTGGTTATGTACATTACATTGTTTAATCATGAAATAAAGGCGTTTTTCATATACAAATGTTGTGATCCCTGTTTTCCCTGTTTTTATTTTTTACGATAAAATGGCAACGTGGTTATTTGCTTTGTATGTGTTTTGAAGCATTTAACCATTTCCTTTGTAGGATTACTAGTTCAGATGACATCTGTGAACCGCCTATGACTCACTTCGACTTCGAGCACCCGGTATTTCAGGCTGAGGAAGAGATTGTCGAAGATGACGACGTACCAGAAGAGTTGACCTGGTTATTGAAACAAGAAAAAAGAATCATTCTGCCTCATGAGGAAGTCATTGAGATTGTCAATTTGGGGTCAGAAGAGGTTGTGAGAAATATCCGTATAGGGGTTGCGCTGCAGAGCGACATCAAGCAAAGATTGGGTGAGATGCTCAATGAGTACAGTGATATTTTTGCTTGGTCGTACAAGGATATGCCCGGGTTGGATACGGATATGGTTGTTCACCGTCTGCCACTGCGAGAGGAATGTCCGCCTGTTAAGCAGAAACTCCGAAGAACTAGACCGGACATGGCTGTGAAGATTAAGGAGGAAGTTCAAAAACAGTGGGATGTGGTTTCCTAGCTGTTACAAAATATCCCTCATGGGTCGCTAATATTGTGCCAGTGCCGAAGAAAGACGGTAAAGTGCGAATGTGTGTAGACTACCGTGATTTGAATAGGGCGAGCCCGAAATATGACTTTCCACTTCCTCACATCGATGTGCTGGTTGATAACACTGCTCAGTTCTCCGTATTCTCCTTCATGGATGGCTTCTCAGGTTATAATCAGATCAAAATGGCTCCAGAAGACATGGAGAAGACTACCTTCATTACGCCCTGGGGAACATTTTGTTACAAAGTGATGCCCTTCGGGTTGAAGAATGTTGGGGCAACATATCAACGTGCTATGACGACTCTCTTTCATGACATGATGCATAAAGAGATCGAGGTTTATGTTGATGATATCATTGCCGAATCCCAGACGGAGGAGGAGCATTTGGTTAATCTGCTGAAACTGTTCAAGAGGCTTAGGAAGTTCAGGTTGAGACTGAACCCTAACAAGTGCACCTTCGGGGTGAGATCGGGTAAACTACTGGGGTTTATCGTGAGCGAAAAAGGAATAGAGGTTGATCCTGCGAAAATAAAAGCAATACAAGAAACGCTGACGCCTAAAACAGAAAAAGAAGTGCGTGGGTTTTTAGGGAGGTTGAACTACATCGCTCAGTTCATATCTCACCTAACTGCGACATGCGAGCCGTTATTCAAATTGTTGAAAAAGAATCAGGCTGTGACCTGGAATGAAGATTGTCAAAAGGCGTTCGACAAGATAAAAGAATACTTGCAGGAACCTCCTGTTTTGATACCCCTAGTGGCCGGGAGACTGTTGATTATGTATTTGACAGTTCTTGAGGAAAGTATGGGTTGTGTTCTCGGTCAACACGACGAGACAGGACGTAAAGAGCATGCCATTTACTACTTGAGTAAGAAGTTTATTGACTGTGAGTCCAGGTACTCAATGCTCGAGAAAATGTGTTGTGCGCTAGCCTGGGCCGCCAAACGTTTGAGGCAATACATGCTGAATCATACAACCCTGCTAATTTCAAAGATGGATCCAATCAAATATGTGTTTGAGAAGCAAGCACTCTCCGGAAGAATTGCCCGATGGCAGATGGTGTTAACCGAATATGATATTCAATACGTCTCGCAAAAGGCTATTAAAGGTAGCATTTTGTCAGAGTACCTTGCGGAGCAGCCTGTTGAGGACTACCAATCGATGAGGTTTGATTTTCCTGACGAGAATATCATGTACCTGAAAATGAAGGATTGTGAAGAACCGTTGCCAGACGAAGGACCAGAGTTGGGTTCCAAATGGCAGTTAATATTTGACGGGGCTGTAAATTCCTATGGTAGCGAAATAGGTGCGATTATTACTACTCCTCAGGGGTCGCACATCCCCTTTACTGCCCGATTAACCTTTCCCATTACCAATAATGAGGCTGAATATGAGGCTTGCATTACGGGTCTGGAAGAAGCTATTGATATGCGAATCAAACATCTGGATGTATACGGAGACTCAGCTCTAGTGGTGAATCAGATTAAAGGAGAATGGGAGACACGGCAGCCCAATTTGATACCATACATGAACTATGCAAGGAGATTGTTGCCTTTCTTCGACAAGGTGGAATTGCATCATGTGCCGCGAGCAGAAAATCAAATGGCTGACGCCTTGGCGACTTTGTCTTCGATGTATAAAGTTAACTTCTGGAACGAGGCTCCCCGGATTGTTATCTCTCGGCTTGATAGGCCTGCCTTCATATTTGCCATCGACGAGGCTCCCGATGGTAAACCCTGGTACTTTGACATCCAGAGTTTCCTGAAGAACAAAGAGTATCCGACTGGGGCATCCAGTCGAGATCAGAAGACTCTTAGGAGATTGGCCGACAATTTCTATCTGAATCCTGACGGTGTCCTATACAAAAGAAACCACGATTTGGTGTTGCTATGCTGTGTAGATGAAAAAGAGGTGAAGTTGCTCATGGAAGAGATACATGAGGGTACATTTGGTACACATGCTGGTGGGCATGCTATGACGAGAAAACTGATGCGGGCAGGTTACTACTGGCTAACTATGGAAACAGACTGTTTCAAGTTTGCAAAGAGGTGTCACAAATGCCAAATTTACGCAGACAAGGTCCATGTACTCCCAAGTCCTCTGAATGTGATGTCATCACCGTGGCCGTTCTCGATGTGGGGAATTGACATGATTGGCAAGATCTAGACTACGACATCCAATGGACACTGGTTCATCTTGGTGGCAATTGATTACTTCACCAAGTGGGTAGAAGCAGCATCATATGCCAGTGTCACCAAACAAGTGGTCGCCAGATTTATCAAACGAGATATTATCTGCAGATATGGAATCCCTGAGCGGATTATCACCGACAACGGTTCGAATCTGAATAACAAAATGATGAAAGAGCTGTGCCAGAATTTTAAGATTGAGCATCACAACTCTTCTCCTTACCGACCCAAGATGAATGGCGATGTCGAAGCGGCCAATAAAAACATAAAGAAGATTGTTCAGAAGATGGTTGTGACCTACAAGGACTGGCATGAGATGCTACCTTTCGCTTTGTACGGTTATCGTACGACGGCACGCACATCAACCGAGGCAACCCCTTTTTCGTTGGTATACGGAATGGAGGCAGTGTTACCGTTGGAGGTTGATATTCCTTCCCTGAGGGTTTTACGAGATGTCCAACTTGACGAGGCAGAATGGGTTAAAGATAGACTGAATCAGCTCAGCTTATTGGATGAGAAGAGGCTAGCTTCTCTCGCATACGGTCAGCTGTATCAGAGCCGGATGAAGAAAGCTTATGATAAGAAGATATGTCCATGAAGCTTTCAGACGGGCGACCTTGTGCTGAAGAGGATTCTCCCGCCACAAACAGATCACAGGAGCAAGTGGACCCCTAATTACGAAGGACCATACGTTGTCAGAAAAGTCTTCTCTGGAGGAGCCTTGCTACTATCTACCATGGATGGTGAAGACTTTACGTCTCCTGTGAATTCGGATGCAGTTAAAAAATACTTTGCTTAAAAGTGACCCGCTGGACAGTAAAAAGAGAGTCCAGGCAAAAAAGGGGCATCCCGGCGAACCATAAAAAATGAATAAGAGGTTCGGGCAAAAGTTAGGGATAAAATTGAAAAGATGTACACCCGCGAAGTCGAAAACCTGCATTGGACGACTTCAGCAAAAAGGGGTATCTCGGTGAATCGAAAACTCGCAAAGGGCGGTTCACGCAAAAGTTAGGGTTCAAAAAGCAAATGACTGCGGTCCGAATCTGATACAACATTGATTAGTGGTTTGGGAGTACCTGAGGGTTCATTTATCCAACACAACCTCTTCCGAAAATTGAATACCGGGAACGCGCCAGAGTCAGGCGAGTCATTGGAGGATCAGCTCACGATGTTTGTCTGCACCACGTTGCCGACATGTGTACAAATTAGATTTGTATTTGTATTTTTATGCTTTTTGTGCGTATATGTATAGGTGTGTGCGTAATTTCCTCTTTTCAGGAGTTACATCCGATGTACAAAACTTTGCCCATTCAGAGGTCTGTTATTAATAAAACATGTTATTCAGTATTTGATGTTTGTGCTTTACTGTTTTGTATGTGGAAAACGCCAATGTTCCGATGAACTTGCATGCGTATAACTTTGCTGGCCCTTGCCAATAATTGCTAAAACTTCGAACTGACTGAAGTAATGTCACGAACACTAACCCGAATAGACTTGGTTGTACAGATTTGTGTTGTCTCGTTTGTGTTTTGCAGGGTTCTCACCTTTGAAGCGAAGGATCAGAAAATTGTGGCCCCAGCCGGAGGTTCGTGGTGAAAGACTTGATTTGGTGCGACGCTAATCCCCATGCAGGTCACATCTCATCCCCAGAGGGTGAAATAATGTTATCCCTTACCGAAGAGGGATAACTCTCCCCAGCTAGTCGCAGCTTACCCCCCACAGGGTATCCCCAGCAAGACAGAATCAGTGTCTCATGCAGAGTTTATACTCCCCAGAGAGTTGAAGATTTGCGTATTCAATCCCCAGCTGGGAGGATTTCCATGGCGCATAACCAAGATGGTAAGTTCAGAGGGGTTATCCCCACCGAGGATGGTTTTCTTTCTCCCCGCAGGTCGTCATGCCTTCGTCAGGATGATTATCCCCAGTTGAGTGGTAGTTCCGAGTTCGTAAACTGTACCCAGACAAGTTGTCCCCCAGAAGGGTTGATTCTTCTCCAGCTGAGTTAATCTTCCCCACAGGTGTTGTTCTTTCCTCCCAGTGGAAATCAATGTGTAACCTCTCCCCGGCAGAGTTGGTTGTATTTCCGGCATTTATTTGTCCTCAACAGCCGTGTTGAAGCAAGCTTATCAGAGCTCCCCAGCAGCCTGAACTTGCATTTACATTTGCAAACATTATCATGATTGCATCTACCCAAAACGTGTAGCATTTCCATGCAGTATGGAGCATTGCGCCATTGCCAAACATACGCATTTTGAAACATAAATCAGGTTGGTTAACCTTTTGTTTTTAGGTGTGTTTCTCAACAGGAGTATGGGGTTCTATCTCAGATCTATTTCCAGATATTTGAAGTCTCGCTGTGAGACATGTGAGGGTGCAGTTCTTATTATCTTCCCCACAGAGTTACTGGCTGAAGTTTCTCTTATCCGACCAGCGGAGTGTTTTTCTTCAGGTTCGCTGTCGCGGCAGCATGTCAGGGTTTCATGAATCAAATTTCAGAATAGGTCACTTGTTGTCGAAACGGGTGTTGGGCAGTTAGTTCCAGAATATCTCCAGTGGAGTAAGCTACTACCACGAACAGGCTAGGAAGCTATATCCAAGTTATATTTTCCCGTAAGAATCAGGCGGAAGAACTTTCTTGTATGTATCAGGCGGATGTGTTATCCTTTCCCGTAAGAATCAGGGGAAAGAACTTTCCTGTAAGTATCAGGCAGATGTGTTATCTTTTCCCGTAAGAAGCAGGCAGAAGAACTTTCCTGTATGTATCAGGCAGATGTGTTGTATTATCCCGTAAGAATCAGGCAGAAGAACTTTCCTGTATGTATCAGGCAGATGTGTTATCTTTTCCCGTAAGAATCAGTCAGAATTGTTTCCCCAGCAAAGTCGTCAGGATGTTGCTGTATGGACAGAATATGGACAAAGGTCTATCCCTGCGGCGATAGAATCTTTTCCGGGCTAATGAAAATAATCCCCAGCACGGTCCCTAACTGATCAGTTGTTGCCGTAACAACCAGATCCAGTCAGCGGATGTTGTTTTCCAAGCAGTTTGTGCAGTTTATTTCTGTGGTTGGCAAATTTCCGGGTTCTTAGTATTCAACCGTCTCGTACCTCGATTGTTTGAAGGCCGTTCGTTCTTCACCCAGTCGGGTCCAAGTCGTTTGAATAGGGGCAGCTGTTGCACCCTAAAATTTGCTCAACCCATTTCACCTGATTTATGTTTCAATTGCATTATCATTTGCATAGTAAATCATGTCCATAATCTAATCATTTGCATAACATAGCATAGCAAGTCATCCAACAAGGGATCAAGTTCCATTCTTATCTAAAGAAGCACATCAAGGGTTTTATTCAAGCTTAAGACAATCCAAGTCATCGAGAAATGTTTGAAGCTTTGAGAAGTTTGAGGGTCAATCAGTGGATTTCTCTCCTAGTTTGAGGTGTATTGAGGGTCATAAATGAGCTATGAATTGAGGGTATGGAATGTGTACAAAGCTTATGAAATGCCTAGAGGGTCATATTGAAGATAAGACAAGTCATTGATTCAAGTACAAAAGCCATAGTTGAGGTGCAGTCAACTAGGGTTTCATCTGGGTCAACCCTAGGTCAACCCTGGGTCAACTGAGTGATTGAAGAGCATCAAGGCTTAATTGAAGGATGTGGGATTCATGAATTGATATTTTGATACAAGTGTGGTGTTGTGCCAAGCATAAATCAAAGAGAATCAAGAGTAGGAGGAGTTACCAAATTAGGGTTTCAGTGTAAAATCCCCTAATTTAGGCCTCACTTCCAAGCCAGATAAGTCAAGATTCAAGTTTCAAATGGATTCTTGGTCAACATGAAACTTGTATATCTTTTCAATAGCTTTAATTTGAGTACTAGAAGTCTTCAAGAAAATTTGTAGAACTCAAGTTATGGTTCTTGCAAGTTATGGGTCCCCTGAGGACACTGAAATTTATCTGTGAAAGTCACTTGACTTCCAAGCAACTTTTTCCCATGAAGGAGTTTTCAAATGGATTCTTGGCCAACATAAGAGTTGTGGACCTTGATCTTAGATTTAATTTGAGTACTAGAAGTCCTCAAGAGGATTTGTAGAACTCAAGTTATGGTCTTGGCAATCAAGGGGTATTTTGGGTATTGATGATTATAGGTCATTTTTCAACATAGGTCAAAATCTCCACCTTCCACTCTTCAAATGGAAAAATGTTCAACATGAAATGTGTATATAATGGTGTTTTTGGGCTAGATAAGAGGTCATGAGAGCTTGGAATGGCTTGCTTCACAAAATCACAAAAATGGCCTAAAATAAGGGTGAATTTTAAATGAACCAAGGATGAAAATTGGGATTTTTGATCTATAGGTCCAAACCAAGCCATATGACATACCAAATTGATTGGAAAATGCATTTTGAAAACAATGACATTGCCACAATTTTGAGTTAAGGGATAACTCTATGACTTGCTTTGTAAAATGGTTACTTACATCATAAGTCACATATGCAAAACCATCCTTCAAGGCATAACCAAGGCTCTAATGGATCCTAATACCTTCAATATGTCATGTGGTGAGAATTTGGATCAGAATGAGGCATTGAAGCAAGCCTGAAACTCAGCTGCCACAGGTGAATTTCTCATGACATTTTTAAATGCAAGAGATGTGGAACTTCTCATGAGATCAATCCTGAAGTTTCTAGAGCCTTCATTCATGTTCTATATAAGATTTAGAACTGGTTCAAAGCTTGAGTTGGTGGAGATTGAGGGAGAATTGAGAGATTGCATCTTGAATTTTCAGTTTGCATAACAGAATCGGTTACAACAAATTAAGCCATTTCAATCCATTCTTTTGTGTTCAATAGCTTCCTCTGGTGTTGGTGATTGATTCCAGATAGATTGGTGATCAAGAACTGTGGAGAATCGTGAGATAGCACTCTGAATTTTCATCTTGCAAGTCAGAATCGAGTTTGTTGATTCAAGAGGTTTTAGTCCAAATTAATGCATACAGAAGCTTGATCATACATCCTTGAACGTGTCTGGAAGATCTTGGAGCTTGATTTGGAGGTTTCACCACTCTGTTCACCCAAGATTTGCAGGTATGTAAATTTCATTCCATGGCTTGATTCATGTAGAATTGCTAGGTTTTAAATGGGTAGATTCATTATAGATGATGGTTAGGACGTTTCTGGATTGAAATTAAAGCAAATAGAGACAGTTAGGTTTGATGAACATTTCCTGTTGAGGATCAGTTAGGCACGATCTTGAGGTTTCATCATGAATGGGATAGTTCTTATTGATCAGTGAAGCATGAGGAACATTTCTGTGGTGGTAATTTTGCAATTGATGATGATTGAAACCTTGACACATTTTGAAGATTGATTCGGTTTTAAGAATCCATGGGGATTTATGAGATTTGGACTGGAGATTTGGAATCTACATAAAATTCTGGTCAAAATTGGTATAGGACTCGTCACTTTTGGTTGCCTGTATTTCTTGCTCGCCGGAGAAGACGGTGGTTTCCACCGTGGACCACCGCCTGGAAATATCTCAGGTCATCTGAGTTGAAGGAAGAAGATGATCTGGTAGACGTTGGATCACGTTGACCTGTTGACATTCTCATGCATCCAAGGGCCACGATTCAAACTCAGAGATTGCCTCCCATCGCCAAAACGCCCCGTTTCAATAATTGAGGTGGCACGCCAGTCAGCACCCCACGTGGACACGCTCAGGATCCTTGGATACGCTTACCAGTCTTCTCATCCAACGCATATCATTTAATCTAGGTTTTAATTTTCTTTTATTCTTTTTAGTATTTTCTTTTATTCCATTTAATTTCTAAAATCCATATTAAATCCAATTTGGATCCAAAAAATATTTTAAAAATATCTCCATGATCTTGGATTTAATTGTGATTTTCTGAAATCAATAAATCTCATTTTCACCCATTTTTCAATTTAATTTGATTTTTTTTCCATTTCTTTAATTTTGTACATTTGATACATGTTTTTGTGGATTTTCTTGTGATCAATTGATGCATGATTTTTGCTTGATTCTTATTGGACTGTTTAGATTAGAGGTGCCTGCTCCCTTAGAAATTTTTCTCATATTTTTATGATGAAATTTAAGCTAGTTTTGAATGATGAACTTTAGGGTGTTAGGATTAGGATTTTACAATACTTATGTGTAGTTTAGGACATGGTTTGGAGACTTAGGGTTGGATTTAGGCCTTGGGGTTTATGTGGGGTATAGGGTACATAGTTAGGGTCCCTCAGAAATTAATCTAGGATTTTATGATGAGTATTTCCATTTTATCTGATTTTTGCAAATTGGGTGATATTGGTGTGTTTCCCCCTTGGGATTTTGTTTTGTTTGTTGGGTTTTGGGCATTTCAATTGGGTGTTGGGCTTGGGTGTGGCTTGGGGGAGATCATGAAGACCTGGAGATGATGTGAGACAAAGGATGGAGCTTGGAGCATGAAGATTCTTGCTCTTGAAGGTTGCTTTCGAAGACTTAGGAGGTAGGAGACATAGGGAGAGCTTTAGATTAGACTGATTTCTTCCTTCAAACATAGAGAGCTTCTTGTGCCTCTATTCCATCCTACGACACAAGGTCCCCCAAAGAAGTTCCATCTCTCCTTAGGAGGGATGTAGAGCATGCTTTGATTGGGTAGAACATTGAGGATACCTTTCACTTGCTATGATTAAGATCTTAGTGATTTCCCTGGGTTTTCACTGAGCCTCTTAACATTTCAACTCCATCTATTAGTTGATCCTCTCCTGTGGGTGTTTGCATTGGAAAAAGGAACCTATTGGGGAATGAAGTTAATTGAAGATTGGTGAAGGGGAAGCTTGTGCCTGTCAAAGAGAGTTATCTGTTGAAGACTAGGGTTTTGTTGTTGTTGAAGCTGTCTATTGGTTGGGATTCAGTGCTTGCTAAAGCTGGATATTATTGGAGACAGCAGCTTATCTAAAGCTTGGGGATCATTGAATAATGAAGCTTGGGGATCAGTGCCTGTCAAAGGAAATACTGTTAACTGTTTGTTGTTAATGGACTGCTTACTGTAGGAGTTGGTGTTGCTGTCAGAGGTGGTGTTGGGTTTTACTTTCTTTTTTCTGTATTGATTGTTGGCTTGTTCAGCTTGCCCCTTAGGTTTGAAGTGAAGTTGTTTCACTTTGCCTATTGTTTTCCCAGGTTCGAGGTTGATTGGAACTCCCTTGCCTTGCTTGTATTGTTGCATCTCATGCATTTTACTGTTTACTGTATATATGCTGTTTCTTTTCCGTTTATCCCCTAGGATCTCTGATTTCCTCTGTGCAGGAGGGAATTATGACAGACATTAGGTTGTAATCCATGCATGATAACATTAGGGTAGTTTTGATTCCCATTTTCAACCCTAGGTTTTAGAGTTCTTTCTCTTCTATCTCAGAACAATTCAAAACACAGTAATAAGGATAACCGATGTCGTACGCTACGAGCCTTAAGCTATTTGAGAGAGGATTGCTGGAGGGTCACTCTTCAGTAATCTGACTGCTTAGTGTGTTACCCTTAGGGTGACATACGACGTGGTCACTCTCAAATCATAGTCTCTAGTGCGTCAGAGATTGCAAACACCATAAAAAACAGTTCTTGTGTAAAAGACTGAAAACAAACATCAAAATGTCATTTTTGTCTGCTTGGACTCGAAATCAGGAAAACCTTTTCAGAAAGATAAAAAACAGTCAGACAAATCTGTGTCTTCCGTAGCCCGAACTACGTTTGCTCTGATCTTTCATGCTGTATGAAAGTACGTTGGCATAGGATGCGATATCCTAGCGAGCAACCTTCCCCTCCTTTCCCGTAGGTAGGCGAACTACGTTGACTCTGATTTCTCGTTCCAGACGGGAATACGTAGGCATAAAGTGCGATACTTTGCCGAGTCATTTTCTCTTCTTTTTAACCCTTGACCTTTAGTTTAGATAGAATAACAATCCGTACCAGAAAACAAGTGTGGATCCCGTCGAGTACGACGGACGTGAGGGGTGTTAATACCTTCCCTTTGCGTAGCCGACTCCCGAATCCAGGATTTGGTTGCGATGACCATTCCTTTCCCGTCTTTCCGGTAGGTTTACTTCGAGCATTTCCTTTCCCTCCGTTGGGATAAATAACGCATGGTGGTGACTCTTCTGTTTTGCCGGCGCCGATTTTCGCAGTAGCGACACGTCTCTCTTTCTCATCTTAAACCATGCTAATTCACCTAATAAAGGCTAATTTGTAGTGTACGTTACGAGCCTTAAGCTACCCAGGAAATGGTTATTGGAGGGTTTCCTTTCAGTATCCAGGATGTTTAGTATGGCACCCTTTGGGTGACATGCGACGCATTCACTCCTAAGTCCTAGTCTCTAGTGCAGTATGAATTACAAATATTCATCAAAACACTTCTTCTCCGATAAAAGACAAAAACAAACATCAAACTTCTTTTGCCCTTTGGGAGCCTTAATCCAGGAAAACCTTTTCAGATAAAAAGAGTACTGTTAAGCTTCGGTTCTACCGCAAACAGGCATTGTCCCTAACTGCTGGAAATGTAGTTTAACCCTACTCGGGTTAAAACAATTGAACAAACCCGTGTTCCGTTTTATCCCAAACTACGTTCCCTCTGATCTTCCATACCTGTTGAGAGTACGTAGGCACAAGACAAAATTTCTTGGCGAGCAACATCCCCCCATCTTGTAGTCGTAGTTAGCCAAACTACGTTGACTCTGACTTTCCCATTGCACGAGGGAATACATAGGTCCAGAGCAGCGACGCTCTGCCGAGTCTCTTTTCTTTTCTTTTCGTCCCGCAAGCCTGTAGCGTAGATAGTTTAAACACACCCTTAGATAGACAACAAGCGTGGATCCCGTTGAGTACAACGGACGTGAGGGGTGTTAATACCTTCCCCTTGAGTAATCGAATCCCGAACCCGAGATTTGGTTGCGATGACCGATCTTATCCCTTTTTGCCAGGCTTTTCCTGATCGTTTCCTTTCCCTCCTTTGGGATAAATAACGATATGTGGAGACTCTTCTATCTTTGCCGGCACCTTTTTTCGCAGTAGCGACAGCTGGCAACTCTGCTGGGGACTCTGGTTCCCTATACGAGTCAATCCTAGCTCTTGTGTGTTTATCTATTAGGTTCGCATTTATTTATCGCACTTTACTTTCCCGCACTTTACTTTCCGTATGATATTATTATTTGTTGTGTTGTTGGTGGGAGGGGTGATTCTGATGAGTGAAAAGCCAGACCCAGGCTTGAGAGAAAATATAGCATTAGAGTGGAGAGTAGTGGGGGTGTGCATGCTTTGCATGTACTAGTTTCCCATGAAATCCGTGCTCAGACGAGATTCTCTTGGATGATTTCTTTTCCAGCCCCTTGGGCTTGAGGGGATATTAGACTTGAGAATTGTCGACTCTGGGGACCAATCATTTGTGACTCAGCTAAGTGAGGCCTCTTCAGGATGTGATGATGCCAAACCAGAAATGGTGAATGTATCATTACTTCTTGAAAGTCTGTGACGCTGAAGAACGCATAGGATGTCGAACCGTATCAGTGGATAGGTCCATACTTGTGAGCGGGACTGGGTTATTGCAGGAAACTTTGACCTTCAAACAACCTGGTTTTCTCTTGACAGTTTGAATCAGTGACATTGATATCAGAGGTTTCTTTATCAGAGCTATGGCGTGTTCTCTTCAGAGCAGAATTTTGGTCCTCTACAACCAGCAGCAGCACTCATGATCCCCTGCTGCATTTTGCATTTGCATATTCATTTGCATTTCATTGACACATATCTATGTTGCAGGTTCATATTCACCCTTTGATTCTAGTGATCTGGTCTCTTATCTCTAGCATGGAAGCTTTGAGGAAAACTGTTGCTTACAAGTTGCCCACTCCAGATATCAGTGCTCTGTCCGATTTGATTGGTATGATTGATAGGGAGATCATGGATGATTTTAAGAAGTCTTACGGGAAGCTGGTCAGTATCGTCTGCAAGCCCTTAGTGCATCATTTGAATGGTTTATATGCCTTTTGCAGTTCTACGACCCCCAGCTCAGGTGTTTCACTTTTCCTGATTTTGTCCTTGCACCCACGTTGGAAGAGTACTTTGCACTGCTTGATGTGCCTGTTCGGGACCAGATGCCATTCTACCACACCGACGCTAAGCCTGACCTGGTTAAGCTAGCCGCTGCCATTCATCTGGATGCCTCAGAATTACAGGAGAAATTCACAAACTGGAACGGAGTACCTGGTTTCTCTCTACAGTTTTTGGTCGGGAAAGCCCAACTGTACGCCAAGAATGGTTGTTGGGTCGTCTTCAATGTTATCCTTGCTCTCTGCATTTATGGCATTATCCTATTCCCCAACATGCCAGATTTCATCGACTTGGATGCCTTCCACATCTTTGCCTCGGGTAACCCAGTGCCCTCATTACTTGGCGATGTTTATCACTCGGTGCATTACAAAAATGAAAACAGGAGAGGAAAAATGTGTCATGTTGTGTTCCCCTACTGTACAAATGGTTCGCCAGCCATATGCCCAAGGTGGGCCCCTTCGTCACTTCTGCAAGTACTACAAAATGGTCATAACGCCTGATGGGTTTGGTAGCTGAGAGTATTACTTGGTTTGATAGGGACCGACTGGGTGCTGAGATCATCTTTAGCTGCAGTGGATTTCCCAATGTTCCTCTTATCGGAAGAAAGGGTTGTATCAATTACAACCCGTCCTTGTTGATCAGACAGTTCGGGTATGCATTGAGAGACGCTCCCAAAGAAGAGGAGGTGCTCAAAGTCGAAGTGAGTCATAGGAGAATCAACTCATAATGTTTGTCTGCATCACATTGCTGACATATGCGCAAATTTGATTTGTCATTGTATTTATGCTTCCTGTGCATACTTGTATATTTGTTGTGCGTAACTTCCTCTTTTCAGGAGTTACACCCAGTGTACAAAACTCTGCCCATTCAGGGGCCTAATCAATAAAACATGTTATTCAGTATTTGATACTTGTTCTCTACTGTTTTGTATGTGAAAAACGCCAATGTTTTGATAAAACTAGCAGTTGCTGGCCCTCGCCAATAATTGCTAAAACTTCGAATTGACTGAAAATGATGTCACTAATGCTAACTTGAATAGATTTGGTTGTATAGACTTGTCTTGTCTCGTTTATGGTGTTGCAGGGTTCTTGCCCATATGAAGTGGACGATCAGAAGGTTGCAGTCCTAACCAGAGGCTCGTGACGAAAGGACTTAATCACTATGTGATGTGAATCCCCTTGCAGGTCGCACTTCATTTCCCGAAGTTGAGATGACAATGTTCTTTACTGAAGAAGGATCAAATTCCCTAGCTAGTCGCGGCTTATCCAAAGGATATTCTCCAGCAGGTCGAAGCTGAGATGTCTATCCTCAGTCCCGAGTTTGTAAACTATAGCCAGATGGTTTACTTTTCCTAGCAGGGTCGTTTACCCTTAGCAGAGTTTGGTAATTTCGAAGTTTGTAAGCTGTATTCAGACAGTGGTGGTTCTCCAAAAGGATTCCTTATCCTCAGCGGAGTTGTTTAGTTTTCAGTGGATTGATCATTCCAGAGTTGTAAACTGTGCCCAGATAGTTCATTATCCCCATTAGGGTTGTCTATTCTTCCCCAGCGGAGTCACTCCCCGTTTCCAGCGGAGTTGGTTAATACTCCCCGAGAGAGTCGTTTCATCCCCAGCAGAGTCGCCAGCTGTCGCTACTGCAAAAATCGGCGTCGGCTGAACAGAAGAGTCGCCACCGTGTGTTATTTATCCCAAGGGAGGGAAAGGAAACGCTCGAAGTAAACCTACCGCAAAGACGGGAAAGGAATGGTCATCGCAACCAAATCCTAGATTCGGGAGTCGGTTACGCAAGGGGAAGGTATTAGCACCCCTCACGTCCGTCGTACTCGACGGGATCCACACTTGTTTTCTAGTACGGATTGTTATTCTATGTATTCTACAGGTCTGGGGTTAAAAGAAAATAAAATGACTCGGCAAAGTATCGCACTTTATGCCTACGTATTCCCGTCTGGAACGAGAAATCTGAGTCAGCGTAGTTCGCCTACCTACGGGAAAGGAGGGGAAGGTTGCTCGCTAGGATATCGCATCCTATGCCTACGTACTTTCATACAGCATGAAAGATCATAGCAAACGTAGTTCGGGCCACGGAAGACACAGATTTGTTTGACTTATTTTTATCCTTCTGAAAAAGGTTTTCTCCTGATTACGGGTCCAAGCGGACAAAAATGACTCTTTGATTGGTTTACAGTCTTTTACGCAAGAACTGTCTTTTTATTGATGTTTAAGCTTTTATTGTATTTTTTATTGTTTTGAGATAGAAGAGAAAGAACTCTAAAACCCTATGGTTAAAATGGGAATCAAAACTATCCTAATGTTGTCATTCATGGATTAACACCTAATGTCTGTCATATTTCTCTCTTGCGCAGAGAGAAACAGAGATCCTAAGGGGATAAACGGAAAAGAAACAGCATATATACAGTAAAGCAGTAAAATGCATGAATGTAGCAGTACAAGAGAGACAAGGGAGTCCACTCAACCTCGAACCTGGAAAACAATAGGCAAAGTGAAACAGCTTCACTTCAAACCCATGGGAAAGTTAACAAACAATACAGTAAAGAAAAATAAACCCCAAACCCAGCTCTGACAGCCCACCAGCTCCTACAGCAGCAGCTCTAAACATATCCAACTCTGACAGTTGATAAACAACAATCTTCCAATGAACCCCAAAGTCAAACTCCAAGGATACCCAAGCTACAACAAGCTCCCATCTCCAAGAAATCACCAAGCTTAAGCAAGAACAAAATCTTAACCAGTTGACAGCATCAGACAGCAAATAGCTCCAAACAGCAGTAAACCCTAGCTCTAACAGCTGCACAGTTTTGACATGAATAATCTTCATCTTTGTCAATCTTTGATCTTCATCTTTATCTTCAATGGCTTCTTTCTTCAAGACAAGCTCTCCTAGATGATAGTCACTTAACGCTGTCGCTACTACGAAAATCGGCACCGGCTAAACAGAAGAGTCGCCACCGTGCGTTATTTATCCCAAGGGAGGGAAACGAAACGCTCGAAGTAAACCTACCGCAAAGACGGGAAAGGAATGGTCATCGCAACCAAATCCTGGATTCGGGAGTCGGTTACGCAAGGGGAAGGTATTAGCACCCCTCACGTCCGTCGTACTCGACGGGATCCACGCTTGTTTTCTAGTACGGATTGTTATTCTATCTATTCTACAGGTCTGGGGTTAAAAGAAAATAAAATGACTCGGCAAAGTATCGCACTTTATGCCTACGTATTCCCGTCTGGAACGAGAAATCAGAGTCAGCGTAGTTCGCCTACCTACGGGAAAGGAGGGGAAGGTTGCTCGCTAGGATATCACATCCTATGCCTATGTAATTTCATACAGCATGAAAGATCAGAGCAAACGTAGTTCGGGCTACGGAAGACACAGATTTGTTTGACTGTTTTTTATCCTTCTGAAAAAAGTTTTCTCCTGATTACGGGTCCAAGCGGACAAAAATGACTCTTTGATTGGTTTACAGTCTTTTACGCAAGAACTGTCTTTTTATTGATGTTTAACCTTTTATTGTATTTTTTATTGTTTTGAGATAGAAGAGAAAGAACTTTAAAACCCTATGGTTAAAATGGGAATCAAAACTATCCTAATGTTGTCATTCATGGATTAACACCTAATGTCTGTCATATTTCTCTCTTGCGCAGAGAGAAACAGAGATCCTAAGGGGATAAACGGAAAAGAAACAGCATATATACAGTAAAGCAGTAAAATGCATGAATGTAGCAGTACAAGTGAGGCAAGGGAGTCCACTCAACCTCGAACCTGGAAAACAATAGGCAAAGTGAAACAGCTTCACTTCAAACCCATGGGAAAATTAACAAACAATGCAGTAAATAAAAATAAACCCCAAACCCAGCTCTGACAGCCCACCAGCTCCTACAGCAGCAGCTCTGAACATATCCAACTCTGACAGTTGATAAACAGCAATCTTCCAATGAACCCCAAAGTCAAACTCCAAGGATACCCAAGCTACAACAAGCTCCCATCTCCAAGAAATCACCAAGCTTAAGCAAGCACAGAATCTTAACCAGTTGACAGCATCAGACAGCAAATAGCTCCAAACAGCAGTAAACCCTAGCTCTAACAGCTGCACAGTTTTGACATGAATAATCTTCATCTTTGTCAATCTTTGATCTTCATCTTTATCTTCAATGGCTTCTTTCTTCAAGACAAGCTCTCCTAGATGATAGTCACTTAACACTGTCGCTACTGCGAAAATCGGCGCCAGCTGAATAGAAGAGTGGCCACCGTGCGTTATTTATCCCAACGGAGAGAAAGGAAATGCTCGAAGTAAACCTACTGCAAAGACGGGAAAGGAATGGTCATCGCAACCAAATCCTGGATTCGGGAGTCGGTTACGCAAGGGGAAGGTATTAGCACCCTTCACGTCCGTCGTACTCGACGGGATCCACGCTTGTTTTCTAGTACGGATTGTTATTCTATCTATTCTACAGGTCTGGGGTTAAAAGAAAATAAAATGACTCGGCAAAGTATCGCACTTTATGCCTACGTATTCCCGTCTGGAACGAGAAATCAGAGTCAGCGTAGTTCGCCTACCTACGGGAAAGGAGGGGAAGGTTGCTCGCTAGGATATCGCATCCTATGCCTACGTACTTTCATACAGCATGAAAGATCAGAGCAAACGTAGTTCGGGCTACGGAAGACACAGACTTGTTTGACTGTTTTTTATCCTTCTGAAAAAGGTTTTCTCCTGATTACGGGTCCAAGCGGACAAAAATGACGCCTTGATTGGTTTACAGTCTTTTACGCAAGAACTGTCTTTTTATTGATGTTTAACCTTTTATTGTATTTTTTTGATTATTTTGAGATAGAAGAGAAAGAACTCTAAAACCTAGGGTTAAAATGGGAATCAAAACTAACCTAATGTTATCATGCATGGGTTAACACCTAATGTCTGTCATATTTATCTCTTGCGCAGAGAGAAACAGAGATCCTAAGGGATAAACGGAAAAGAAAAAACATATATACAGTAGAGCAGTAAAATGCATGAATGCAGCAGTACAAGCGAGGCAAGGGAGTCCCACTCGACCTCGAACCTGGAAAACAATGGGCAAAGTGAAACAGCTTCACTTCAAACCTAAGGGAAAATTAACAAACAATACAGCAAAGAAAAATAGAACCCCAAAACCAGCTCTGACAGCACACCAGCTACTACAGCAGCAGCTCTGAAAAACACCCACCTCTGACAGTTGATAAACAGAAACATCTTCAAGTGAACCCCAAAGTCAAGCTCCAATGATACCCAAGCTACAACAAGCTTCCATCTCCAAGAAATCACCAAGCTCAAGCAAGCACAGAATCTTAGCCAGTTGACAGCATCAGACAGCAGATAGCTCCAGACAGCAGGAAAACCCTAGCTTTAACAACTGCACAGTGTTGACATGAATAATCTTCATCTTTGTCAATCTTTGATCTTCATCTCTTCAATGACTTCTTTCTTCAAGGCAAGCTCTCCTAGATGATAGTCACTTAACAAGATGAGTTGAATGTTAAACAGTTCATTGACTACCAAAGGAAGCCTACAAACAGTTTAACATTAAAAAAGAGTGGTTCTCTCAAAGTTCTACCTCTAAGGTAAGGCCACTTATCCCTCCAAAGGAGGGAGGTGAATACCATAGAGGGACTTTATGTCATAGAGAGGAATGGAAGCACATGAAGCTATCCATGTTTGTACAAAACAATTCAGTCTATTCTAAGGCTCTGCTTATTCCTATTATTTCCTATGTCTTCAATCAAATCCCAGCTCAAACAATCTTCAAGCTTCAACCTTTGATTATCATCTTCAATCTTCTTTTTTGATGTCTTCATGCTCCACAAGCTCAAACCAAGCCCCATACCCCAAATAAAAGCCCAAAAACCCAAGCAAACAAATATAAACCCCAAGTGGGAACACCACACAAACACACCATTTGCAAAATATACTAAAAATAGTAATATAGTATTTAAAATTCTAAGATTTATTCTAAGGGGATTTCTACATCTACCCTACATACCCTATATGTCCCATAACCTAACTCATGCTAAAAACCCCAAAAGAAAATGTTATAATGCACCTATGTTGAGTTTGAACCCTAATTATACTAACCTAATGTTCTTTAGTCAAAACTAAACAAGATTAATCCACAAAAATGTGGAATAAATCTCTAAGGGAACCTAGACTTCTAATCTAACTATTATAAAAAGAATGGAATCAAACTATGAAAGGAAATGGCTAAACAAAAATCACCAAATAATATGTACAAACAAAATGAAAATAAAAGCTATTAAAATGTAAAAATCACCAAAAATAGAAAAAATATTAAAATACTATTTTTATTTTCTTACAAATTTCTTGAGACGATTACTAAAATGAGGGAAAAAGTCCCATGTTAAAATGATCATTTTTGAATTTATTATGGATTATCTTGTAAACTATATGCAGATAAAAAGAAAAAAGAAATTCAATTACAATGGGGGGTGATAACAGCATTTATTTACTTCAGGAAAACATTGGGCCCAGGAAAAGGGGGGTGCAGACAGCAATGTGCTGGGCCCATGTTTGCTTCAGAAAAAACACAAAAGAAAAACGAAAAAAAAAACCAATGGGGGGGCGAATATCAACAAATTCACTTGGTATTCATTCTGGGCCCCAAACTGGGGGCGCAACTAGCAATTCTGCTAGGCCCAAACCAAATACAAACCAGGGGAGGGGGTGTGAATGGGAACCATGGGAGTATGGATCAACAAATTCATCTGGGCCTAATGCCCGAGCCCACTCACCTTCAGCCTCAGCAAAACCCTAAAAAAACTCCTTTCATTCTCTCTTCCAATGTTACTGTTCATCTTCCTTAATCAACCCTAGCGTCGTTCTCTCTGAATCTCCATTCTCACCCTCACACAAACTACAACCCGACTAAACCCTAAATCAACTTTAATCTCTAACCACACAAACTACTACTCCACAACCTAGTTCTTCCGTTAACAAATAATAAACCCTAACAAGCTTGGAGCGAAGAAGAAAACCTGGCAAAATGATGGAGATGGTGGAGCTTTCCTGGAGAGGACGAAGACTGAGAAGTCTTGATGGCGATCTTGAAGCGTTGAAGAAGAAGATCAAGGGATCTGGAGACGGATGAACCGATGAAGAACCTTGAAGCAATCTTCTGGAAATCCTTGCTGAAGCTTGAAGGATCTGGAGATCACGAAGGTGATGAACCACGCCTTGAAGCTCAAACAAATCACGATCTGGAAAGCTGGACGAACATTGGATGAGCTTTGATGAATTTCTTGAAGATTCACGGAGAGATCTATTAGGACGCAATGAATATCACTGTGGATGACGTTAAATGCGATGGAGTTTGTTGAAGATCCGTTCGTGGATGCAGGTGGATCTGGAGAACAGATGAACATCACACGAGTTCTTCATGATGTTCTTGACGCCTTCTGGAAATCTCGATGAAGATTCATGCACTTCTTCTGGAAAAATGTTGAATAAGCTTGATGAAAAAGAAATTCTGGAAAATGATAGTGAAGAACGTATGAGGAATTCTGGAAATTAATTCAAGGTTGATGATCATTGATGATGAACATGATCGGGGAAGATGAAGATTGGCTAGGTGGATGAGGATTTGGATGAATTACTGTGAGGAAGATGAAGTTTGGAAGGGTTTTCTGGAGATTTCTGCCGTTTCCGATGAGTTTGATGGTCCGGTGATGGTTAGGGCGGCCGGAGACAGTTGGAGTGGTGGCCGGTGATGGTTAGGGTGAACGAAGATGGTTGGTTAGGATGGCTGTCGGTCTTTGCATGCCGGCCAGTGGGAGGTTCCGGCGAGGTGACGGTGAGGGGACAAGTGTCCCACTTGCATGCAAAGGGAGAGTGTGGAGGGTACACGTGTGATGGTACGTGGCCAGCATGCAATGAATGAATGGATGAGGTGGCTAAAAAAGGCATACACGCGTGGCGCTGCTCTTATACTGCCAAGTGGCGCTCGCAAATGGACTTTGACTGGGCCTGATTAACTCTGGATAATTGGATAAACAGCCCAATAAGACTAAACCTGTGATTAGTGGACTTAAATATCTGATTAATGGACTAAACTTAAAGATTAGACCCTAAGAGCAAAATTAATACTGAAAAAACCTAATTAAATTCTAAAACGAAAATTAAAAATAAACCTACTTAAAATCTCTAATTAATCCTAATTAATCTATTAAAACAAAAATTAAAAGATCAACTCCTAATTAATCTAAAAACAGAAAAACATTTAACATCTAAAAACTATTTTAAATATGAAAAAAATCAAATAAAAAAAATCTAAAAACATGTAATCCTATTTTTTAAAAATCTATTCTTATTAAATTTGAAAAAACAATTAAATCTAATAAAATCTAAAACAAACTAATAAATTCTATATTTTTTTTTAAAAATCTATTCTCATTTAAGAAAAGATACTACCTATTTATATCTATTAAAAACTATTAAAAGGAAATTAATATCTAAAACTTTTAAATCTATTAAATCTCTAAAAAGGAAAAGAAAATTTATTTAAAACTCTAAAAATTATAAAAAAATCTATTAAATCCTGAAAAATCCATTTAAAATAAAAGAAAAATCCTAAAAATGCCATGAAGCCGATTAAATCGGTTGGAGAACAATTGCACAACCATAGCGAAACCCGAGCACCGAGATGGCCTGAAAATACAGGAAACGAGCACCAATTCTCAACAGACTTTTATTCCGACCGGCCTGTACTGCCTGAAACGCCAGGGGCTATAATCCCAATAAAATCCAAATGATTGAGAAACATGCAATGCATGCAGTATGCGAATGCGAATGCAAAATATGTTGAAGCATAAACCAGATATGGGGACCGGTTGGTCAAATTTTAGGGTGCAACAGCTGCCCCTTTTCAAGCGGCTTGGACCTGAAGGGTTGAAGAGCGAACAGCCTTCAAACATTCAAAGGTAGAAGACGGTTGAATACAAAATAAACCCGAAAATTTGCCAATCGCAGAAATAAATTGCACCCTCGCTCGGGGAACACCATCCAGAGAACTGAATCCAATTATTATGGCAACAAACTGATCGATCACCTGATAAAGACCTTGACTGTAGCCCCAGTTACTTGTGTGGCACCACAGATAACAAACCCGCAGGTTGGATCAACATGCACTTGATCACCTCCCATCGTCTAATGATAGACGGAGACACCATCCCGAAGGAAAACAATATCCATACTCACATTGTCTAAGGATAGACAGAAAGGCACCATCCCGAAGGAAAAACAATATCCATACTCACATTGTCTAAGGATAGACAGAAAGACTCCATCCCGAAGGAAAACAATATCCATACTCACATTGTCTAAGGATAGACAGAAAGACAACATCCCGAAGGAAAACCATAACCATACTCACATTGTCTAAGGATAGACAGCAAGGCACCATCCCGAAGGAAAACAATCACCCATACTCACATTGTCTAAGGATAGACAGAAAGACACCGTCCCGAAGGAAAATAATAACCCATACTCACATTGTCTAAAGATAGACAGAAAGACACCATCCCGAAGGAAAATAATATTCATTCTCACATTGTCTAAGGATAGACAGAAAGACACCATCCCGAAGGAAAAACCATACCCATACTCCCCTCGTCTAATGATAGACGGGAAGACACCATCCCGAAGGAAAAACAATAACCCATACTCACATTGTCTAAGGATAGATAGAAAGACACCATCCCGAAGGAAAATAATATCCATACTCACATTGTCTAAGGATAGACAGAAAGACACCATCCCGAAGGAAAAACTAAAATTCATACTCACATTGTCTAATGATAGACGGAGAGACACCATCCCGAAGGAAAACAATATCCATACTCACATTGTCTAAGGATAGACAGAAAGGTACCATCCCGAAGGAAAAACCATTATCCCATACTCACATTGTCTAAGGATAGACAGAAAGGCACCATCCCGAAGGAAAAACAATATCCATACTCACATTGTCTAAGGATAGACAGCAAGGCACCATCCCGAAGGAAAACAATCACCCATACTCACATTGTCTAAGGATAGACAGAAAGACACCGTCCCGAAGGAAAATAATAACCCATACTCACATTGTCTAAAGATAGACAGAAAGACACCATCCCGAAGGAAAATAATAACCCATACTCACATTGTCTAAAGATAGACAGAAAGACACCATCCCGAAGGAAAATAATATCCATACTCACATTGTCTAAGGATAGACAGAAAGACACCATCCCGAAGGAAAAACCATACCCATACTCCCCTCGTCTAATGATAGACGGGAAGACACCATCCCGAAGGAAAACCATATCCATACTCACATCGTCTAATGATAGACGGAGAGTCACCATCCCGAAGGAAACCCGTTAGCGGAAAGAGAACCATGTTCATCACTACCCATCAAATTTCAGAATCCTTTCGTCTACAGGAATTGATGGACAGAACAATATATTCAAAGGGGCCACATCATCAATAAGGATTGACAGGAAGAAAAACCACCTCCAAAGAGCCATGCCGTTGATAAGGATCAACAACTAGGAAAACCAAACATTCTTCGAAGAGCCTCGACGTCAATAAGGATCGACGATCAGGAAAACCTTCTTGAAATGTCATCTCATCCCATAAACAGAAAGAATGCCGATATCTGAAAGATCGCTTTGAAACCTCTCAACGTCTAAGGATAGACGGAGAAAACCATATCCAACTCACGACGTCTAATGATAGACGGAGAAGGCTCGTTGGGGGAAACCTATCGTCAATAGGAATTGACGGGAAGATAAGTCTGTCAATATCAGACGACTGATGAGTAAAGCATAACCGTTGTACGATCTGAGAATCGAATACCAAAGAGCTGTCTGAATAAAGCTGTTGGATAAATGCCCCTGAACTGATTACAGAGTACTTCATGTTGCCACTGAAGGCTGATAGAAAAACTGGCTTATGCTTCGTATGCATATGATTATGTTTGAATTTTTCTATGGCGTAATGCTCCATATGGGATGGAAATGCTACGCGTTTGAGGATGAAATGCAAGTATGATGCAAATATGATGATATATGCAAATGCAAATGCGGGCTCGGGTCGCTGGAGCAGCTGGATACAGAAAACCGCTTCAGCAAAATAAATGTTGAAGACAAAGCCAACTCCGCTGGGGATAACCAGGCATCACAGAATTATTCCAGCAAAATAAATGCTGGAAAAGTGAAGCCAACCCCGCTGGGGAATAACCGAACACGCCAAGCATGATTAGACTTCTGTCAGGGATAGCTTACCCGTGCCAATGAAAATTGGACTTGCATTGGGGAAAAAAGACGGAGTCTTCCTGCGTACCAATGAATATTGGATTTTGAAATGATGCGCCACCACAAGTTGGGCCTCACAGTGATTGCCAATATGGATTGGGCTTCTTGACAATTGCCAATAAGGATTGGGCTTTAGGCTATCTGTGATGGGTCATGTACGACTAACACTAAACAATATCTTGTCCGAGCTCATAGGTTTTCTGGTGGAAGAGTCATGGGACGATAACACGACTTCCCGACATTCGCCTCAAACTTGGAGATTGGCTGAATCTGCTCGAGTAGCTCTGAGTAACTCTGATGACACGGAGAAGAACAATTCCTTCGCTTCTGATATGCCCCAGCCTGTGGGACCTCTGTGGGGATAGTCCTCAAAAAGGAAATCTGAAAATCTATACCCTGATGGTCTGATATGAAATGCCCCAGCATTCTGAACCTCGGCAAAACTTCAAATCAAATGCCTCTTGAATGAAGAATAACTTCCGCGCTCTTAGGATGGTCTTCCCCTGTCTGCAATGACTTTTCCCCTGATTGGTTGATTCGGTGTAGTGACTCTAGCTACGAGAGATTTACCGAATCTCGTCCTGTTTGCCCCAGAATAACGACTTTGGATTGCTGACCTCACTGGGGATCACTTGATAATAGCTTGCCCCGGCTCTCGGAACATTCGGGCATCCTGCATTCTATCCTGATCAGACTTTCCACTGTAGGAAACTTTCCTGCTGTCAAGCGCTTACTCGTAAGTAAAACCAGTTGTTCTGCATTAAAGATACATTAATGCAATGCATATGACAGTTTTAACGTCCAATCTGTTCACTGGAAAAATGGAAAAAAAACGTTTATGACACATAATGCACAAATCATTTATCAAAATATCGACACAGTACTAACATGGTAAGAAGAACCCTTTTAGGAGTCAGCTTCGACGCGATCTTAACCGATGAATGCCTTCGAAACAAACCTGCTTCAATTAGGACTTTTGACGGTTGTAACGTGGTCAGGTTCACGGTTTTGAAAGAAAGGATAAAGGCTCAAAGTTTATTTTAACCCATCCATTCTCCTTGGTGTTCTCCGATCCTACGTTCAGCTAATTCGACCTTAGCGCTCACCTCTTAGAGATTGAAATATAGGAGTGACAGTTCAAGAAACTATGAGCTTTTGGAGTGACAGTCACTCACTCTTCGTCTTTGACACTTGGGGTCACACGACTCGTATTTCATTTGAGGATTTTTCTTTTGTAATCCTTTTCATCTTTCCTTTTCTTTCCCTAACTTTTTTCTGGACTGACTCTTTTGAGTTTTCTTTGATTTTCCAGTCCAGCGGGATGCCCTTATTTTTGTCTAAGTCGTTTATTTTCAAGTTTTGACTTAGCGGGCTTTTGATTATTTTTGCTTTCCGTTTTTTTTCGAACAAGTCGTGTGACACTGGTTGTCTGACTCTGTGGGGAATAATGTGACTGTCTCACTCCTGATGTTAGCTAATTTGACCGAGCGTCCAAATTGCAAAAAGGAGTGTCCGTTCGAGGATCAATCACACCTCTATAGGTCATGCCTAAAAAGGAGTTTGCTTTCCTTTTAATAGTTCTTAATAGATATAAATAGGTAGTATCTTTTCTTAAATGAGAATAGATTTTAAAAAAAATATAGAATTTATTAGTTTGTTTTAGATTTTATTAGATTTAATTGTTTTTTCAAATTTAATAAGAATAGATTTTTAAAAAATAGGATTAAATGTTTTTAGATTTTTTTTATTTGATTTTTTTCATATTTAAAATACTTTTAGATGTTAAATGTTTTTTTGTTTTTAGATTAATTAGGAGTTGATCTTTTAATTTTTGTTTTAATAGATTAATTAGGATTAATTAGAGATTTTAAGTAGGTTTATTTTTAATTTTCGTTTTAGAATTTAATTAGGTTTTTTCAGTATTAATTTTGCTCTTAGGGTCTAATCTTTAAGTTTAGTCCATTAATAAGATTTTTAAGTCCACTAATCACAGGTTTAGTCTTATTGGGCTGTTTATCCAATTATCCAGAGTTAATCAGGCCCAGTCAAAGTCCATTTGCGAGCGCCACTTGGCAGTATAAAAGCAGCGCCACGCGTGTATGCCTTTTTTAGCCACCTCATTCGTTCATTCATTGCATGCTGGCCACGTACCATCACACGTGTACCCTCCACACTCTCCCTTTGCATGCAAGTGGGACACTTGTCCCCTCACCGTCACCTCGCCGGAACCTCCCACCGGCCGGCATGCAAAGACCGACAGCCATCCTAACCAACCATCTTCGTTCACCCTAACCATCACCGGCCACCACTCCAACCGTCTCCGGCCGCCCTAACCATCATCGGACCACCAAACTCATCGGAAACGGCAGAAATTTCCAGAAAACCCTTCCAAACTTCATCTTCCTCACAGTAATTCATCCAAATCCTCATCCACCTAGCCAATCTTCATCTTCCCCGATCATGTTCATCATCAATGATCATCAACCTTGAATTGATTTCCAGAATTCCTCATACGTTCTTCACTATCATTTTCCAGAATTTCTTTTTCATAAAGCTTATTCAACATTTTTCCAGAAGAAGTGCATGAATCTTCATCGAGATTTCCAGAAGGTGTCAAGAACATCATGAAGAACTCGTGTGATGTTCATCTTTTCTCCAGATCCACCTGCATCCACGAACGGATCTTCAACAAACTCCATCGCATTTAACGTCATCCACAGTGATATTCATTGTGTCCTAATAGATCTCTCCGTGAATCTTCAAGAAATTCATCAAAGCTCATCCAATGTTCGTCCAGCTTTCCAGATCGTGATTTGTTTGAGCTTCAAGGCGTGGTTCATCACCTTCGTGATCTCCAGATCCTTCAAGCTTCAGCAAGGATTTCCAGAAGATTGCTTCAAGGTTCTTCATCGGTTCATCCGTCTCCAGATCCCTTGATCTTCTTCTTCAACGCTTCAAGATCGCCATCAAGACTTCTCAGTCTTCGTCCTCTCCAGGAAAGCTCCACCATCTCCATCATTTTGCCAGGTTTTCTTCTTCGCTCCAAGCTTGTTAGGGTTTATTATTTGTTAACGGAAGAACTAGGTTGTGGAGTAGTAGTTTGTGTGGTTAGAGATTAAAGTTGATTTAGGGTTTAGTCGGGTTGTAGTTTGTGTGAGGGTGAGAATGGAGATTCAGAGGGAACGGCGCTAGGGTTGATTAGGGAAGATGAACAGTAACATTGGAAGAGAGAAGGAGAGGAGTTTTTTTAGGGTTTTGCTGAGGCTGAAGGTGAGTGGGCTCGGGCATTAGGCCCAGATGAATTTGCTGATCCATACTCCCATGGTTCCCATTCGCACCCCCCTCCCCTGGTTTGTATTTGGTTTGGGCCTAGCAGAATTGCTAGTTGCGCCCCCAGTTTGGGGCCCAGAATGAATACCAAGTGAATTTGTTGATATTCGCCCCCCCATTGGGTTTTTTTTTGTTTTTCTTTTGTGTTTTTTCTGAAGCAAACATGGGCCCAGAACATTGCTGTCTGCACCCCCCTTTTCCTGGGCCCAATGTTTTCCTGAAGTAAATAAATGTTGTTATCACCCCCATTGTAATTGAATTTCTTTTTTCTTTTTATCTGCATATAGTTTACAAGATAATCCATAATAAATTCAAAAATGATCATTTTAACATGGGACTTTTTCCCTCATTTTAGTAATTGTCTCAAGAAATTTGTAATAAAATAAAAATAGTATTTTAAACTTTTTTCTATTTTTGGTGATTTTTAAATTTTAATAGCTTTTATTTTCATTTTGTTTGTACATATTATTTGGTGATTTTTGTTTAGCCATTTCCTTTCATAGTTTGATTCCATTCTTTTTATACTAGTTAGATTAGAAGTCTAGGTTCCCTTAGAGATTTATTCCACATTTTTGTGGATTAATCTTGTTTAGTTTTGACTAAAGAACATTAGGTTAGTATAATTAGGGTTCAAACTCAACATAGGTGCATTATAACATTTTCTTTTGGGGTTTTTAGCATGAGTTAGGTTATGGGACATATAGGGTATGTAGGGTAGATGTAGAAATCCCCTTAGAATAAATCTTAGAATTTTAAATACTATATTACTATTTTTAGTATATTTTGCAAATGGTGTGTTTGTGTGGTGTTCCCACTTGGGGTTTATATTTGTTTGCTTGGGTTTTTGGGCTTTTATTTTGGGTATGGGGCTTGGTTTGAGCTTGTGGAGCATGAAGACATCAAAAAAGAAGATTGAAGATGATAATCAAAGGTTGAAGCTTGAAGATTGTTTGAGCTGGGATTTGATTGAAGACATAGGAAATAATAGGAATAAGCAGAGCCTTAGAATAGACTGAATTGTTTTGTACAAACATGGATAGCTTCATGTGCTTCCATTCCTCTCTATGACATAAAGTCCCTCTATGGTATTCACCTCCCTCCTTTGGAGGGATAAGTGGCCTTACCTTAGAGGTAGAACTTTGAGAGAACCACTCTTCTTTAATGTTAAACTGTTTGTAGGCTTCCTTTGGTAGTCAATGAACTGTTTAACATTCAACTCATCTTGTTAAGTGACTATCATCTAGGAGAGCTTGCCTTGAAGAAAGAAGTCATTGAAGAGATGAAGATCAAAGATTGACAAAGATGAAGATTATTCATGTCAACACTGTGCAGCTGTTAAAGCTAGGGTTTTCCTGCTGTCTGGAGCTATCTGCTGTCTGATGTTGTCAACTGGCTAAGATTTTGTGCATGCTTGAGCTTGGTGATTTCTTGGAGATGGAAGCTTGTTGTAGCTTGGGTATCATTGGAGCTTGACTTTGGGGTTCACTTGAAGATGTTGCTGTTTATCAACTGTCAGAGGTGGGTGTTTTTCAGAGCTGCTGCTGTCAGAGCTGGTTTTGGGGTTCTATTTTTCTTTGCTGTATTGTTTGTTAATTTTCCCTTAGGTTTGAAGTGAAGTTGTTTCACTTTGCCCATTGTTTTCCAAGTTCGAGGTCGAGTGGGACTCCCTTGCCTCGCTTGTACTGCTGCATTCATGCATTTTACTGCTTTACTGTATATATGTTTTTTCTTTTCCGTTTATCCCTTAGGATCTCTGTTTCTCTCTGCGCAAGAGAGAAATATGACAGACATTAGGTGTTAACCCATGCATGATAACATTAGGTTAGTTTTGATTCCCATTTTAACCCTAGGTTTTAGAGTTCTTTCTTTTCTATCTCAAAACAATCAAAAAATACAATAAAAGGTTAAACATCAATAAAAAGACAGTTCTTGCGTAAAAGACTGTAAACCAATCAAGGCGTCATTTTTGTCCGCTTGGACCCGTAATCAGGAGAAAACCTTTTTCAGAAGGATAAAAAACAGTCAAACAAGTCTGTGTCTTCCGTAGCCCGAACTACGTTTGCTCTGATCTTTCATGTTGTATGAAAGTACGTAGGCATAGGATGCGATATCCTAGCGAGCAACCTTCCCCTCCTTTCCCGTAGGTAGGCGAACTACGCTGACTCTGATTTCTCGTTCTAGACGGGAATACGTAGGCATAAAGTGCGATACTTTGCCGAGTCATTTTATTTTCTTTTAACCCCAGACCTGTAGAATAGATAGAATAACAATCCGTACTAGAAAACAAGCGTGGATCCCGTCGAGTACGACGGACGTGAGGGGTGCTAATACCTTCCCCTTACGTAACCGACTCCCGAATCCAGGATTTGGTTGCGATGACCATTCCTTTCCCGTCTTTGCGGTAGGTTTACTTCGAGCGTTTCCTTTCCCTCCCTTGGGATAAATAACGCACGGTGGCGACTCTTCTGTTCAGCCGGCGCCGATTTTCACAGTAGCGACAGCTGGCGACTCTACTGGGGACTCCAACGGTTCCCTACGCGAGTCAATCCTAGCGCTTGTTTTCCCGTCGGGGGTTTTGTATGGATTTACATTTCTGTCTTTACTTTTCCGCATTTTATTGTCAGCTTTTTATTGTGATTATTGTTGTGGGTATGAGGGGGTTCTATGATTGAGAGATAAGTCGGACCTGGGCTTGAGTGCACCTAGAATTAGAGTGGAAATTAGTGGGCGCGTGCATGCTTTGCATGTACTAGTGTCTCATGAAATCCACGCTCGGACGAGGTTCTTCTGGTTGACTTCTTTTTCAACCCTTTGGGTTGAGGGGGTTGTTGGTTAGTTGGATTGTCGACTCCGGGGACCGATCATTTGGAAGTCGGCTAAGTGAGGCCTCTTCAGGATTTGATGATGCCACACCTTCTGGGTATCGTATCATCAGTCTTGAAAGTCTGTGACGCCGACGACCGCATAGGATGCCATACCTTGCGTCAGTTATTAGGACACCTACTTGTGAGAGGGGTTGGGACATGCAGGTAGCTTGACCTCCAGATTACCGGTTTTCTTGATTGAGATTCAGTGATATTTAAGGACAGCAGTCATAGGGTATGTTGGAGACCAGGTTGGAGTACTGTTTTGGTTTGTTGAGACCAGGCTTGAGCAGTGTTATGGGTCTGATTAAGACCAGTATTATGGATTGGGCTTCTCAACAACACACTTGGTCCCTTGTGTGTGCATTTTGCATTTTGCATGACTGTTTGCATTTGCATTTCATTTTGCATATCCATCCTCAGCCAGAATAGGGAGCTTACCCGTTTTTGTCTGCTTCGTCAGTTGATTTTCCGACATTCGTATTGGACTTGAGTTAGCATCTAGAAAGATCATGGCTTCAGGAGAGCAGAACTTGGTTGTTACTCAGGCGGAGTTTGAATTGTTGAAGTACCAGGTGAGTCAGGTCATGGAAGCCATAACAACTATAAGTGCAGGAGGAAACAATGGTCAAAGAGCTCAGATGAACAATGTTGCTCAGCCCGTGCAAACCCCTGTTAGAGGTCCATATTCTTTCAATGACGCAAAGTGTCACAATTCCACTTTCTCTACGCCAGATTCTCCAAGGATTGTTCCATCTCCAAGAGTTGTTCCACAGGTTAATATTCAGGACTCAAGGACTGCTGAGTATATGAGAAGACTTCAGACGTTGGAAGATCAGATTGCTGCCCTGGTGAATAAGAATACCCTTGATCTGAATGCTGCGGGCATGTGTTTGGTGCCAGGTCTTGTATTGCCTCCGAAGTTCAAGATGCCCAATTTTGAGAAGTACAAAGGGGATAGTTGCCCGAAGCTACATTTGGTTATGTTCTGTAGAAGAATGACTTCACATATCACCAATGACAAGCTCATGATTCACTGTTTCCAAGATAGTTTGATCGGAGCATCTTTGGACTGGTACATGCACTTGAGGAGTGATAGCATCAAATCATGGTCGGACTTAGCCAATGCCTTCGTGAAGCAGTACGACTACAACCTAGAAATGGCTCCTTTTCGCGTGCATTTGCAAGAATTATCTCGTGTGGAGAATGAATCCTTTAGGGGGTATGTGCAAAGATGGAGAGAGTTGGCTGCTCGTGTTCAACCACCGATTCAGGAGAGAGAAATGGTCAGCCTCTTTTTGGGTACTCTGAAGGGCCGTTATTACGACATGATGTTCACTTGTACAAACTTTGAAGGCTTGATGAGAATGGGGGAGCTTGTTGAGAGAGGACTCAAGAATGGAAAGATTCGAGATGCTCCTTATACCCCAGTTGATAAGCATGAATCAGTTCTCAAGAGGAGTGGGAAGAAGGAAGCGATGTTGTCTCAGAATCTCTAGCGTCTCAGGCTCAGTTGTCAGACACTTCAAACCAGCAGTCATATTATCGTCAGCCGCGTCGCCACGCCCGACAAAGACCAAGGAAGCCTGAAAGGCAGTTTACTCAGCTACCGGTGTCGTACAGTCAGTTGTTGCCGGATTTGGTCGAAAGTGGATTAATAGTGCCGAAAGAGACTAATCCAATAATCCCGCCTTATCCTCCAGGTTCTGATGCCAGCACCCGCTGTGAGTACCATGTTGGGGTACAAGGGCATTCGACAGATGATTGTAAGGTGCTTAGAAGCCAAGTTTAGAATCTGCTAGACTCTAACAAGATCTTCATCACACCTCAGGGTTTTGTTCGGATTATTGATTATCCTTCATCCAGTTGTGTGGGTTCGTCAGTCAATGGAATGGAATACTCCACTGAGAGTGTATGTTTGGAAGAATGTCCAACTGAGAGCTCAGTTGAATATGGAGGAAGTTGCTAGAGGTTTATGCGCCGGGCGTCGCATCTGTTTAGCTTTCGTGCATTGTTGTTTGCTGACCACCACCAGGCTTGTTGGCTGGGGTCATTGTATTTTGTACTTGGGTGTGCTTGTTTGCTGCTCTTGTTGGCTTTACATGGTGGTGTGAGGTGTTTATCTCCGTGTTTGTAGCTTGGGGTTTTCTTTGTCTTGTCTCGAATATGTGTTGATTTCTGCATTGTATTCTCACATAACAGGTACATCAGAACCGTGGGTCTTATTTCGCGTCATCAGTTTGTTGCAGGAATTCCTCAGAGATATGGAACAGAATCAGGCTGAATTGATTGAAGTCCGAAGCCAGCTAGGGCAGATGATGAAAGACATGCAAGAGTTGCGTCTGGATCAGAAGTTACTCAAAGAGGAAAATAATCAGCTGAAGACCCAAATGAGCTTGATCATGGAAGTAGTCAAGAATGTGCTTAGGAAAGAGGATGATCAGCTATCTGAAGCCGCAGTGAAGGAGCTTGTTCCACCTGTGCCTGTGGAGCTCGTGCCTGTGGAACCTGAGATTAAAAGACGTGTTGATCAACACCAACAACAACAACAGAAGATACATCCGGTTCGGCGCAGGTCAAGGAGGATATTTGAGGCGCCGCCTTCAACATATGCTAAGCTCTTTCAGACTTTATTGAGTTTGAAGCTAGTTGAAAAAAGAACATTGGAGCCACTCACAGGAACGACGCTTCCTTATGGGTATGACACTAGTAAGCAGTGTGAATTTCATTCCGGGGCACCCGGACATGATGTGGAAAGTTGTCATGCTTTTAAGCACAACGTTCAGGACTTAATTGACGCAAAAGTTATTGAACTCACGCCGGGCGGCGTGATTGTACCTAATGGTCTTACCCCAGTGGGTGCTAAAATGATGGACGTTCCCGAAGCTTCCGTAGATCAGAAGTATATTCTGCCTGCAAGCATTGGTGTCAGAATCCCCCTGTCCTCAGTTGCTGCTTGTGCCTAGACCAAGCCTAAGGATGAAAGCGCTTGAACAAAAGGAGTCCCTGATAATTCAGACTCGACCTCCAAGTGGTTCAACTGTTCAAAGTCAACAATCTGTCCAGTCTTCGCAACAGACGTCAACTCCTTTCCAGAGTCAACAGCCTTATCGTTATCGGTCAAACTTGCGTGCTAGACAGAGCCCAATGAATTCAGAAAGGTAATTCAATAGGCAACTTTGAAGATGGTTGGTTCAGTGGAATGTCAGATGTGAAAGCCCGGTTCTCGGAAGCTGAAGTTTTCCTGTGTTTCATCTTGTCATTTCTTTATGTTTGTAGTTTCTTTCTTGTTAAATTGCAATCTTGTTTGTAAAACTTGTTGTTTTCATTCAATTGATGATAATGAAATGAATATGCATGTTTTGATTAAATCCATTCGTGTTCACTAATTGATTTTTACAGATCAACGCTTGGTTAAGCGGAATCCGGGGAGGATGACGAAAATGAACGACATGCAAGCTTCCGATATTGTATGCCTTTGAAATAAAACCTGCTGATGATGTACAGGCATTGTTTCAAATCCCTAAACACCGGAGACATAAGGAAGATAATCCCTTGACAACCCCTTTAGAGCCTAGTAGTAGGAGTTCTTTTTGAAAACGAAAAACCCTCAATCTCAACCTGGGGCAGGGTAGGTGTTAGCTAATTTGATTGAGCGTCCAAATTGCAAAAAGGAGTGTCCGTTCGAGGATCAATCACACCTCTATAGGTCGTGCCTAAAAAGCCACAGTAGTTAAGCATCAGGAGTGAGACAGTCACATTATTCCCCAAAGAGTCAGACAACCAGTGTCACACGACTTGTTCGAAAAAAAACGGAAAGCAAAAATAATCAAAAGCCCGCTAAGTCAAAACTTGAAAATAAACGACTTAGGCAAAAATAAGGGCATCCCGCTGGACTGGAAAATCAAAGAAAACTCAAAAGAGTCAGTCCAGGCAAAAGTTAGGGAAAGAAAAGGAAAGATGAAAAGGATTACAAAAGAAAAATCCTCAAATGAAATACGAGTCGTGTGACCCCAAGTGTCAAAGACGAAGAGTGAGTGACTGTCACTCCAAAAGCTCATAGTTTCTCGAACTGTCACTCCTATATTTCAATCTTTAAGAGGTGAGCGCTAAGGTCGAATTAGCTGAACGTAGGATCGGAGAACACCAAGGAGAATGGATGGGTTAAAATAAACTTTGAGCCTTTATCCTTTCTTTCAAAACCGTGAACCTGACCACGTTACAACCGTCAAAAGTCCTAATTGAAGCAGGTTTGTTTCGAAGGCATTCATTGGTTAAGATCGCGTCGAAGCTGACTCCTAAAAGGGTTCTTCTTACCATGTTGGTACTGTGTCGATATTTTGATACATGATTTGTGCATTATGTGTCATAAACGTTTTTTTTCATTTTTCCAATGAACAGATTGGACGTTAAAACTGTCATATGCATTGCATTAATGTATCTTTTATGCAGAACAACTGGTTTTACTTACGAGTAAGCGCTTGACAGCAGGAAAGTTCCCTACAGTGGAAAGTCTGATCAGGATAGAATGCAGGATGCCCGAATGTTCCGAGAGCCGGGGCAAGCTATTATCAAGTGATCCCCAGTGAGGTCAGCCATCCAAAGTCGTTATTCTGGGGCAATCAGGACGAGATTCGGTAAATCTCTCGTAGCTAGAGTCACTACACCGAATCAACCAATCAGGGGCAAAGTCATTGCAGACAGGGGAAGACCATCCTAAGAGCGCGGAAGTTATTCTTCATTCAAGAGGCATTTGATTTGAAGTTTTGCCGAGGTTCAGAATGCTGGGGCATTTCATATCAGACCATCAGGGTACAGATTTTCAGATTTCCTTTTTGAGGACTATCCCCACAGAGGTCCCACAGGCTAGGGCATATCAGAAGCGAAGGAATTGTTCTTCTTCGTGTCATCAGAGTTACTCAGAGCTACTCGAGCAGATTCAGCCAATCTCCAAGTTTGAGGCGAATGTCGGGAAGTCGTGTTATCGTCCCATGACTCTTCCACCAGAAAACCTATGAGCTCGGATAGGATATTGTTCAGTGTCAGTCGTACATGACCCATCACAGATAGCCTAAAGCCCAATCCTTATTGGCAATTGTCAAGAAGCCCAATCCATATTGGCAATCACTGTGAGGCCCAACTTGTGGTGGCGCATCATTTCAAAATCCAATATTCATTGGTACGTAGGAAGACTCCGTCTGTTTTCCCCAGCGTAACTCCAATTTTCATTGGCACGGGTAAGCTATCCCTGACAGAAGTCCAATCATGCTTGGCGCGTTCGGGTATTCCCCAGCGGGGTTGGCTTCACTTTTCCAGCATTTATTTTGCTGGAATAATTCTGTGATGCCTGGTTATCCCCAGCGGAGCTGGCTTTGTCTTCAGCATTTATTTTGCTGAAGCGGTTTTCTGTATCCAGCTGCTCCAGCGACCCGAGCCCGCATTTGCATTTGCATATATCATCATATTTGCATCATACTTGCATTTCATCCTCAAACGCGTAGCATTTCCATCCCATATGGAGCATTACGCCATAGAAAAATTCAAACATAAGCATATGCATACGAAGCATAAGCCAGTTTTTCTATCAGCCTTCAGTGGCAACATGAAGTACTCTGTAATCAGTTCAGGGGCATTTATCCAGCAGCTTTATTCAGACAGCTCTTTGGTATTCGATTCTCAGATCGTACAACGGTTATGCTTTACTCATCCGTCGTCTGATATTGACAGACTTATCTTCCCGTCAATTCCTATTGACGATAGGTTTCCCCCAGTGAGCCTTCTCCGTCTATCATTAGACGTCGTGAGTTGGATATGGTTTTCTCCGTCTATCCTTAGACGTTGAGAGGTTTCAAAGCGATCTTTCAGATATCAGCGTTCTTTCTGTTTATGGGATGAGATGACATTTCAAGAAGGTTTTCCTGACCGTCAATCCTTATTGACGTCGAGGCTCTTCGAAGAATGTTTGGTTTTCCTAGTTGTTGATCCTTATCAACGGCATGGCTCTTTGGAGGTGGTTTTTCTTCCTGTCAATCCTTATTGATGATGTGGCCCCTTTGAAGATATTGTTCTGTCCATCAATTCCTGTAGACGAAAGGATTCTGAAATTTGATGGGTAGTGATGAACATGGTTCTCTTTTCGCTAACGGGTTTCCTTCGGGATGGTGACTCTCCGTCTATCATTAGACGATGTGAGTATGGATATGGTTTTCCTTCGGGATGGTATCTTCCCGTCTATCATTAGACGAGGGGAGTATGGGTATGGTTTTTCCTTTGGGATGGTGTCTTTCTGTCTATCCTTAGACAATGTGAGTATGGATATTATTTTCCTTCGGGATGGTGTCTTTCTGTCTATCTTTAGACAATGTGAGTATGGGTTATTATTTTCTTTCGGGATGGTGTCTTTCTGTCTATCTTTAAACAATGTGAGTATGGGTTATTATTTTCCTTCGGGACGGTGTCTTTCTGTCTATCCTTAGACAATGTGAGTATGGGTGATTGTTTTCCTTCGGGATGGTGCCTTGCTGTCTATCCTTAGACAATGTGAGTATGGATTTTGGTTTTTCCTTCGGGATGGTGTCTTTCTGTCTATCCTTAGACAATGTGAGTATGGATATTATTTTCCTTTGGGATGGTGCCTTGCTGTCTATCCTTAGACAATGTGAGTATGGGTTATTATTTTCCTTCGGGATGGTGTCTCTCCGTCTATCATTAGACAATGTGAGTATGGATTTTGGTTTTTCCTTCGGGATGGTGTCTTTCTGTCTATCCTTAGACAACGTGAGTATGGATATTATTTTCCTTCGGGATGGTGTCTTTATGTCTATCCTTAGACAATGTGAGTATGGGTTATTGTTTTTCCTTCGGGATGGTGTCTTCCCGTCTATCATTAGACGAGGGGAGTATGGGTATGGTTTTTCCTTCGGGATGGTGTCTTTCTGTCTATCCTTAGACAATGTGAGTATGGATATTATTTTCCTTCGGGATGGTGTCTTTCTGTCTATCTTTAGACAATGTGAGTATGGGTTATTATTTTCCTTCGGGACGGTGTCTTTCTGTATATCCTTAGACAATGTGAGTATGGGTGATTGTTTTCCTTCGGGATGGTGCCTTGCTGTCTATCCTTAGACAATGTGAGTATGGTTATGGTTTTCCTTCGGGATGGTGTCTTTCTGTCTATCCTTAGACAATGTGAGTATGGATATTGTTTTCCTTCGGGATAGAGTCTTTCTGTCTATCCTTAGACAATGTGAGTATGGATATTGTTTTTCCTTCGGGATGGTGTCTTTCTGTCTATCCTTAGACAATGTGAGTATGGATATTGTTTTCCTTCGGGATGGTGTCTCCGTCTATCATTAGACGATGGGAGGTGATCAAGTGCAAGTTGATCCAACCTGTGGGTTTGTTATTTGTGGTGCCACACATGTAACTGGGGATACATTCAAGGTCTTTATCAGGTGATCGATTAGTTTGTTGCCATAATAATTGGATTCAGTTCTCTGGATGGTGTTCCCCGAGCGAGGGTGGAGTTTATTTTTGCGGTTGGAAAATTTTCGAGTTTATTTTGTATTCAACCGTCTTCTACCTTTGAATGTTTGAAGGTTGTTCGCTCTTCAACCCTTCAGGTCCAAGCCGCTTGAATAGGGGCAGCCGTTGCACCCTAAAATTTGACCAACCGGTCCCCATATCTGGTTTATGCTTCAACACATTTTGCATTCGCATTCGCATACTGCATGCATTGCATGTTTCTCAGTCATTTGGATTTTATTGGGATTATAGCCCCTGGCGTTTCAGGCAGTACAGGCCGGTCGGAATAAAAGTCTGTTGAGAATTGGTGCTCGTTTCCTGTGTTTTCAGGCCATCTCGGTGTCCGGGTTTCGCTATGGTTGCGCAATTGTTCTCCAACCGATTTAATATGGCTTCATGGCATTTTTAGGATTTTTCTTTTATTTTTCTGGATTTTTAATGCATTTAAATGAATTTTTCTGGATTTAATAGATTTTTTTAATAATTTTTAGAGTTTTAAATAAATTTTCTTTTCCTTTTTAGAGATTTAATAGATTTAAAAGTTTTAGATATTAATTTCCTTTTAATAGTTTTTAATAGATATAAATAGGTAGTATCTTTTCTTAAATGAGAATAGATTTTAAAAAAAATATATAGAATTTATTAGTTTTAGATGTTAAATGTTTTTAGAAAATAGATTTATTAGTTTCAAATTTAATAAGAATAGATTTTTAACAAATAGGATTAAATGTTTTTAGATTTTTTTTATTTGATTTTTTTCAGATTTAAAATAGTTTTAGATGTTAAATGTTTTTCTGTTTTTAGATTAATTAGGAGTTGATCTTTTAATTTTTATTTTAATAGATTAATTAGGATTAATTAGAGATTTTAAGTAGGTTTATTTTTAATTTTCGTTTTAGAATTTAATTAGGTTTTTTCAGTATTAATTTTGCTCTTAGGGTCTAATCTTTAAGTTTAGTCCATTTATCAGATTTTTAAGTCCACTAATCACAGGTTTAGTCTTATTGGGCTGTTTATCCAATTATCCTGAGTTAATCAGGCCCAGTCAAAGTCCATTTGCGAGCGCCACTTGGCAGTATAAGAGCAGCGCCACGCGTGTATGCCTTTTTTAGCCACCTCATTCGTTCATTCATTGCATGCTGGCCACGTACCATCACACGTGTACCCTCCACACTCTCCCTTTGCATGCAAGTGGGACACTTGTCCCCTCACCGTCACCTCGCCGGAACCTCCCACCGGCCGGCATGCAAAGACCGACAGCCACCCTAACCAACCATCTCCATTCACCCTAACCATCACCTGCCACCACTCCAACCGTCTCCGGCCGCCCTAACCATCACCGGACCACCAAACTCATCGGAAACGGCAGAAATTTCCAGAAAACCCTTCCAAACTTCATCTTCCTCACAGTAATTCATCCAAATCCTCATCCACCTAGCCAATCTTCATCTTCCCTGATCATGTTCATCATCAATGATCATCAACCTTGAATTGATTTCCAGAATTCCTCATATGTTCTTCACTATCATTTTCCAGAATTTCTTTTTCATCAAGCTTATTCAACATTTTTCCAAAAGAAGTGCATGAATCTTCATCGAGATTTCTAGAAGGCGTCAAGAACATCATGAAGAACTCGTGTGATGTTCATCTGTTTTCCAGATCCACCTGCATCCACGAACAGATCTTCAACAAACTCCATCGCATTTAACGTCATCCACAGTGATATTCATTGTGTCCTAATAGATCTCTCTGTGAATCTTCAAGAAATTCATCAAAGCTCATCCAATGTTTGTCCAGCTTTCCAGATTGTGATTTGTTTGAGCTTCAAGGCGTGGTTCATCACCTTCGTGATCTCCAGATCCTTCAAGCTTCAGCAAGGATTTCCAGAAGATTGCTTCAAGGTTCTTCATCGGTTCATCCGTCTCCAGATCCCTTGATCTTCTTCTTCAACGCTTCAAGATCGCCATCAAGACTTCTCAGTCTTCATCCTCTCCAGGAAAGCTCCACCATCTCCATCATTTTGCCAGGTTTTCTTCTTCGCTCCAAGCTTGCTAGGGTTTATTATTTGTTAACGGAAGAACTAGGTTGTGGAGTAGTAGTTTGTGTGGTTAGAGATTAAAGTTGATTTAGGGTTTAGTCGGGTTGTAGTTTGTGTGAGGGTGAGAATGGAGATTCAGAGAGAACGGCGCTAGGGTTGATTAGGGAAGATGAACAGTAACATTGGAAGAGAGAAGGAGAGGAGTTTTTTTAGGGTTTTGCTGAGGCTGAAGGTGAGTGGGCTCGGGCATTAGGCCCAGATGAATTTGCTGATCCATACTCCCATGGTTCCCATTTGCACCCCCTTCCCCTGGTTTGTATTTGGTTTGGGCCTAGCAGAATTGCTAGTTGCGCCCCCAGTTTGGGGCCCAGAATGAATACCAAGTGAATTTGTTGATATTCGCCCCCCCATTGGTTTTTTTTTTCGTTTTTCTTTTGTGTTTTTTCTGAAGCAAACATGGGCCCAGCACATTGCTGTCTGCACCCCCCTTTTCCTGGGCCCAATGTTTTCCTGAAGTAAATAAATGCTGTTATCACCCCCCATTGTAATTGAATTTCTTTTTTCTTTTTATCTGCATATAGTTTACAAGATAATCCATAATAAATTCAAAAATGATCATTTTAACATGGGACTTTTTCCCTCATTTTAGTAATCGTCTCAAGAAATTTGTAAGAAAATAAAAATAGTATTTTAATATTTTTTCTATTTTTGGTGATTTTTACATTTTAATAGCTTTTATTTTCATTTTGTTTGTACATATTATTTGGTGATTTTTGTTTAGCCATTTCCTTTCATAGTTTGATTCCATTCTTTTTATAATAGTTAGATTAGAAGTCTAGGTTCCCTTAGAGATTTATTCCACATTTTTGTGGATTAATCTTGTTTAGTTTTGACTAAAGAACATTAGGTTAGTATAATTAGGGTTCAAACTCAACATAGGTGCATTATAACATTTTCTTTTGGGGTTTTTAGCATGAGTTAGGTTATGGGACATATAGGGTATGTAGGGTAGATGTAGAAATCCCCTTAGAATAAATCTTAGAATTTTAAATACTATATTACTATTTTTAGTATATTTTGCAAATGGTGTGTTTGTGTGGTGTTCCCACTTGGGGTTTATATTTGTTTGCTTGGGTTTTTGGGCTTTTATTTGGGGTATGGGGCTTGGTTTGAGCTTGTGGAGCATGAAGACATCAAAAAAGAAGATTGAAGATGATAATCAAAGGTTGAAGCTTGAAGATTGTTTGAGCTGGGATTTGATTGAAGACATAGGAAATAATAGGAATAAGCAGAGCCTTAGAATAGACTGAATTGTTTTGTACAAACATGGATAGCTTCATGTGCTTCCATTCCTCTCTATGACATAAAGTCCCTCTATGGTATTCACCTCCCTCCTTTGGAGGGATAAGTGGCCTTACCTTAGAGGTAGAACTTTGAGAGAACCACTCTTTTTTAATGTTAAACTGTTTGTAGGCTTCCTTTGGTAGTCAATGAACTGTTTAACATTCAACTCATCTTGTTAAGTGACTATCATCTAGGAGAGCTTGCCTTGAAGAAAGAAGTCATTGAAGAGATGAAGATCAAAGATTGACAAAGATGAAGATTATTCATGTCAACACTGTGCAGTTGTTAAAGCTAGGGTTTTCCTGCTGTCTGGAGCTATCTGCTGTCTGATGCTGTCAACTGGCTAAGATTCTGTGCTTGCTTGAGCTTGGTGATTTCTTGGAGATGGAAGCTTGTTGTAGCTTGGGTATCATTGGAGCTTGACTTTGGGGTTCACTTGAAGATGTTTCTGTTTATCAACTGTCAGAGGTGGGTGTTTTTCAGAGCTGCTGCTGTAGTAGCTGGTGTGCTGTCAGAGCTGGTTTTGGGGTTCTATTTTTCTTTGCTGTATTGTTTGTTAATTTTCCCTTAGGTTTGAAGTGAAGTTGTTTCACTTTGCCCATTGTTTTCCAGGTTCGAGGTCGAGTGGGACTCCCTTGCCTCGCTTGTACTGCTGCATTCATGCATTTTACTGCTCTACTGTATATATGTTTTTTCTTTTCCGTTTATCCCTTAGGATCTCTGTTTCTCTCTGCGCAAGAGATAAATATGACAGACATTAGGTGTTAACCCATGCATGATAACATTAGGTTAGTTTTGATTCCCATTTTAACCCTAGGTTTTAGAGTTCTTTCTCTTCTATCTCAAAACAATCAAAAAAATACAATAAAAGGTTAAACATCAATAAAAAGACAGTTCTTGCGTAAAAGACTGTAAACCAATCAAGGCGTCATTTTTGTCCGCTTGGACCCGTAATCAGGAGAAAACCTTTTTCAGAAGGATAAAAAACAGTGAAACAAGTCTATGTCTTCCGTAGCCCGAACTACGTTTGCTCTGATCTTTCATGCTGTATGAAAGTACGTAGGCATAGGATGCGATATCCTAGCGAGCAACCTTCCCCTCCTTTCCCGTAGGTAGGCGAACTACGCTGACTCTGATTTCTCGTTCCAGACGGGAATACGTAGGCATAAAGTGCGATACTTTACCGAGTCATTTTATTTTCTTTTAACCCCAGACCTGTAGAATAGATAGAATAACAATCCGTACTAGAAAACAAGCGTGGATCCCGTCGAGTACGACGGACATGAGGGGTGCTAATACCTTCCCCTTGCGTAACCGACTCCCAAATCCAGGATTTGGTTACGATGACCATTCCTTTCCCGTCTTTGCAGTAGGTTTACTTCGAGCGTTTCCTTTCCCTCCCTTGGGATAAATAACACACGGTGGCGACTCTTCTGTTCAGCCGGCGCCGATTTTCGCAGTAGCGACAATGTTGTGTTCCCCTACTGTACAAATGGTTCGCCAGCCATATGCCCAAGATGGGCCCCTTCGTCACTTCTGCAAGTACTACAGAATGGTCATAACGCCTGATGGGTTTGGTAGCTGAGAGTATTACTTGGTTTGATAGGGACCGACTGGGTGCTGAGATCATCTTTAGCTGCAATGGATTTCCCAATGTTCCTCTTATCGAAAGAAAGGGTTGTATCAATTACAACCCGTCCTTGTTGATCAGACAGTTCGGGTGTGCATTGAGAGACGCTCCCAAAGAAGAGGAGGTGCAGGAATCTCTGTACCTCACCGGGCTTTTGAGCATTGACATGTTGTCTAGGCTTGAGCACGCTTGGAACAACATTCAATAAAAGGGAAAAGCGTCGCTAGGGAAAAGTAATAGCCGTGCTTATGATCCCTATTTGAGTTGGATCTGGGATAGGGTGAAGATGATTCTGATGTCATTCCCTCCAGCTACACCTTCCTAGGCTCCCAGGATTGAAGAGCCAACGACGGTGGACATTCAGAAGTACAGGCAGCTTCAAGCTGAGAAAGAAGCGTTAGTAAAAGCCAATGAAGCATTGGAGAAGGAAATTGCTCAACTCCTTCATGAGAAGGTTGAGGTTGGGTACTCCTTCAAGCAGCAGACCGAGTTGATAAACCACTTGGGCACAAGTCTAACCAAGCTGATTGACACTAAGGAACGTCTCGGATTGGATCTGAAGGCTGTGAGCAGCGTGTTGACCACTAAAAAGCAAGAATTGGATAAGGCGTATCTGAAGATCTCCAAATTCAATGTCCATTGGAATGTCGCCGTGACTAATCATAAGGAACGGGAGGAGAAGCTGAAGCAGCAAATAGCCAAGATAGAGGTTCAGATTGGAATCAAAGATAAGAAGATTGAGGTTGAGGCATCGCTTCGATGCGACGCTCAATACCGGTTAGTTGAAGCTACGGGAAACCTGAAGGATTGCCAACTCAGAGCTGATTCCAAGAGGAGTAGGTTGGAAGACTGCTTCGGAGAGGGTGCCTGGGAAGACTTTGCTGAGGATCTCCAGGACACCATCAGGAAGAGAGAGCTACTTATTCGGGGTTTGCTCACCAGGCCTGATCATCCAGATACGAAGGAGCTGTTAGAAGATTTCTGTGATCGTAGTCGCACTTGATTTCTATTGTATTCGCTTGTATCTCTTTATGCATTGATATGTTGATCACCACCATGCCTGTTGGTTGGGGTTACACTTATTGCTTCAGTTGTATTCTATTATAGTTGTACGCTGCCTTCGCGGGCTTTGGATATATACACGAGGTGTTATCTCCATGCTCAGGCGCTAGACTTTATGTGTCTTGGAAACTAGAATCGAGGGGGAATTCTCCCTAATACATAGATACGTGTTTGCATTCACATATCATTTTGCATAGCAGGTACCTTGGACTTGTTTATCTGACCCCCTGTGTTTTCCTTCGAAGGTGTGTTTTAGGATTGACTGCAGACTGATTCACCGTTACTCCACCCGAGCTAATCAACTCCGAGCTATGGAGCAAGTTCAAGCTGAAATGCAAGAATTCAGAGAAAGGATGTCCCAGTTCATGGACATCATACAAGTGGTTTCTGTTGCACCCCAAAATTTGCCCTCACAATACAAGACTTTGTGTTCCAAGAAGGTTCACAAGGTTCACAAAATTCATAATTGGTCAGAAGAGTTGACAATTCCCTCAGACAATGCACCTCCTAAGCAGTGCATCCAAAACTAGGGTTTTGACTTTAATCAGGCTAAATGGACTTCCAAGACTTCAAGTGAGCTTCATAACATCTTATATGTGTATAAGAACCCCCATGTCAAGTTTCAAGACTTTTCTCAAAAGTTTGCTCAGTCAGATGATCAGATAAGTCAAAAGCAGTCAATGCAGTTAAAAGGTCAAACTGAGGTCAACTGTGGTCAAACCAAAGTCAAACTTCATGATTTTTTTTTGCCAACATCAAAGAGAGGTTGGGTGAGAAATATTATCATAATAACTGTAATACCCCAAATTTTGCCCTAAGATTTGTCGTCGCATTTCATTGCATTTAATCAATTACTAACAAATTTGTGTAGTCGTTTGACTTTTTGCAGGTAAATATCATATGGCATGCATTTTTTTTCTAAAAAGTAAAAATGGCACAATTGGCAGGAGGACATGTGTAAGGAGTTATGAGTGTGAGAGGTTGAGAGTTCGAATCTCACCTTTGTCTTTTTTTTTTTTGTTTTTTATTATTTTTACTCTAAATTTTTCTATCTTTCATTAAAAAAATAACAAAAATAGTTTTTTATTATTATTTAATTATTATTTTCGTATTTTAATTAAATCATTTTTTAAAATATTATTTTTTTCACTTTTTTCTAAATTATTCATAAAAATATCCAAAAAATCATAAAATAAAAAATATTGAAAAAAATTTTGTTCTTTTTATAATATTTTTTATTTTAGGAATCAATAGGATTATTAGTTTTTATTTTAAGTTTATTTTAATTATTTTAAATTATTTAAATTTTATTTTTTTCTTAACTAATTATTTAGTTTGGGCTTTAAAATGGGCTTTAGGGACATTATTGACAATTTGGTGTTAACCCTAATTTGTTCCCTATATATACATGTGTTGCCTTGTTGGAAAAAAGGGGAGAATGAAAAAAACCTAAGAGGAGTGAGTGCCGTTTGCCGTTATTTAGTTTTCTTCTTCATCCATTACTATTGTTTCTTTTTCTTCATCGTTTACCGTTATTTCTTTTTCCTTCATCTATTACTGTTGTTTCTTTTTCTTCATCTTTTACCGTTATTTCTTTTTCTTCATCTATTACCGTTATTTCTTTTTCTTTATCTATTACTGTTACGTTTATATATATATAATTTTTAAATTGTTAGAGTTTATATATATAAGATTTTTGATCGAATTATGTCGATACGATGTTTGCACATTTGTGTGCATGACGCGTGACATTTGTGTTAGTTCGATCTGGTTGCGATGATCGCATTTTTGTGTGAGCAATAATACTATTTTTTGCTTAATTTCTTTTTCTTTGCGATAAATTTTGTTTCGTCCGATTTAGATCTGGTTGCGATGAGCGCATTTCTGCGTTAGCAACATTGTTGGGTTATTTGGCACATTTAAAATTCATTATTGCTTTATTATTATTATTATTATTATTATTATTATTATTATTATTATTATTATTATTATTATTATTATTATTATTATTATTATTATTATTATTATTATCATTATTTATTATTATTATCATTATTATCATTATTATTACCATTATTATTATTATTGTTATCATTAATTTATTAAAATTTGTTATAATATAAAAATCTGTTTTTTAAAATAAATAACATTAACATCTTTTCCAAATTAATATGAAAACCTATTATTTTTAAGAAAAACCTTTTTTTAGATAAATTTAAAATAATAACTAAAATCTTTTTTTTAAAATAATAACTAGAACCGTTATTTATTTTATTTTATTATTGTTCAATTCAAATTTCATTATCATATTGTATCTGCTCCTCTCATGTAACCTCGCGAACTTAACAATCGCTCTTTAAATTCTGCCTTTAAATTTCTGCTTGCATGGTTTAAATTATGACATTATCTCTCTGTTTGCATGATTCAATTATCTCACGCGTTTACTATTATTTCTGTCACATTACACACATCCGAAGGTTAGGTCTAACTGTTTGGCCGCCGCGCCAATAGTCCGTAAAACTTCACACATTCAATTTCAAATCCTCAAAACTACAAACTACAAACCCTAATTTTCACAAATGCCTCGCCGCAGACAAAATTACAATTTTACCCTTAGCATTAGGTCAAAGAGCCGCCGCGCTCATTTTAGGGTTTCCCGCCGTGGAATCCCTAATTTAACCCTAATTACAACTTAACATTTCAACGTAGAGATTTGGAGTTTCTACACTCCACGTAAGCGTGTCCTTAAGATGCGTTTATTCCCCTTGAGACCTTGACCACAGTCAAGAAGTTTCTAACCTCCCTATTGAGGGGAACTACGATTACTCTGATTCCACTCCCGTAAGGATACGTAGGCACAAGATGCGATGTCTTGCCGAGTAAACTTAGAATTAACCCCCTTTATTATTTATTATTGCTTATTTATTATTTTATTTATCTTTGCTATTTAATTATTTTGCTTATTATTTTGTAATTGTTTCTTGGATGTAAAGTTGTTTAGTTATTTAATTATTATTATGGTTAGTAATTAGGGAGTGTAACAACATGTATGTAATATTAAAATAAATTTAGATCACTTTTAAATAAAGATAATTAAAATAAACACGTCACACACGTAAGTCGATTTTAATCGTCGTCTCACTTCCTAAGGATATCCCTCAAGTTGCCTACGAATAATGGTTAAGTGGGGTGTATAAAGCAAGTCCCTCAAATAGAAAAATCATCAAAGTCCCTTATGGTTGCCTTTACGAATCGAGTCCCTTTCGAAAAATGATGATGGTCCCTTATATGTGCTTATTACATCCCACAATGGCCTTCAAAGTCAAATTGTCCCTCACATGTCCCTTAACATCCAAAGTAAGGACTACCTACTCCATTATAGTAGGGATAGTCTTACTAAAGGAAAGAATGAAGAATAAGAAAGACCTTTAAACATTAGGGTAGGTTACTCCTAGGTGCTTGCTCACTTCAAAATTGTTTCGCACTTAAACAAATTTTCAACAAGTTTTCAAACAAGTTCTTAACACATCCTTACATGGATTATTTATTAACTATTCTGAAAATTTTCTATTCACACACTACAATTTCAAAACAATTCAAAAGTGAGCTTAAGTACCTAAGAGCCCATGGATAACCATGGATGAAAAGGATGCTAATACCTTCCCTTTTCATAACCTACCCCCCGGACCCAAAATATTCTCTAAGGTCTTTCCTGTTCTTTTATAACCTTTCCTTATGGATAAAATAAAAGTCGGTGGCGACTCTTGCTATCCGCAACATTGTTTAAAGTCAGTTCACCGGGTTACAGAACTGGCGACTCTGCTGGGGATTTATTTAAGAGGGGTACCCTTAGGAATTATGATCACTTTAAATTGTTTGCCTTGTTTGCTTTATTATTATATTGTTGGGGTGCTCTTATGTGTGAAAGGTCCTAACCCGGATCTAGTGTACCTTAGGTAAATGGCAATAGACCAAGGAAACTGTACGACGTATATTGATACGGTTGATCTGGTGGCCATAGTTAGTGCGACTTCTTGGTTGGTGCTTATATTCCTTAAGTCAAGTTGAGGATAATATTGAGGCTGCCATATGTTGTCAATGCACTAACTGACTTTTAGAACCCTAGTTAACTCATCTTGGCCTTTAGAAAGTAGTGAGGTAACCGGCTTTGGTGCAGACTGAAGTTGGTTGACACTCGATACTACGCTCATTGAGATCTTAAACTTGGAGGGTTTTGGTTGGCAAGTAAGTTGCCTTCTGAACAACCACCCTTGTGAAGGATCAATGATATTGAGATCCCTTAGAACCTGGTTACTTTTGTAGGACAGGATGAACCATCTAACTTCAGGGGAGGGTACTTGCCTTTGAACCTCATGCAAGCCTTTAAACCTAGGGCTATGGTGTGACTTGTTTGTGTGTGCCACATGTTTGTGATTGAGCATGACATCATGACATCATCATGCATCATAAGCATATCATTTTCCCTAACCATTTCAAGGACCAAAGGATTTATCTTTGTTCTTTGTTGCAGGTCATGGCTTCTGCTCGTAGAAACACCATCAGGATCAACTTTGTAGGGATACCTGCTAAGCTCAAGGAGTTGGTTTCCCTAGTGCCTGATCATTCCCAGTTCAACAAGAGACATGGTCACTTATTGGATCTAGTTACTTCAGGGTTCAGTGAAGACATGATGAGTGTGCTGTTTCAGTTCTTTGACCCTAAGCACCATTGCTTTACATTTCCTGATTATCAGCTGGTTCCAACCATGGAGGAGTTCTCTAAACTTCTGGGTATACCTGTTCTTGATCAGAAGCCATTCACAGGCTTAGAGAAGGAGCTTAAACCAGAAGTTATTGCTGCAGCTCTACATCTGAAGAAGTCTGACATTGTTCTAGAGACGAGAAGTGGAGTTAAAGGTATTCTTGCCAAGGTATTAGTGGATAAAGCTCAAATGTTCTTGAAGGCTATGAGCTACGATGCTGTTGAGGAGATCTTAGCCTTATTGATTTATGGCTTAGTGTTGTTCCCCAATCCTGATCAGTTCATAGACGTTCATGCCATCAACATATTCCTGAGTCACAATCCAGTGCCTACTTTACTTGGAGACATCCTACATTCTCTTCACACCCGTACTACAAGGGCAAGAGGAACTTTGATGTGCTGCATACCTTTACTTTCTAGGTGGTTTATTTCTCACCTTCCTCGCTCAGTAATGAAGAATGAGCAAGGGTTCAGATGGTCCAAGAGGATCATGTCACTTTCTCACTCAGACATCCATTGGTGCTCCAGATCTATGGAGAATGTCACCATCATTGACCGTTGTGGGGAGTTTCCTAATGTGCCACTTCTAGGCATAAGAGGAGGCATCACCTACAACCCATCTCTAGCTTTACGACAGTTTGGTTACGCCCGGAGCGATGGTCCACATGACATGTTGATTCAGGGCATTGTGTTTGATTACGACAACGATCTTCAGGGTTACCGTCAGAGATTCATCCGAGCTTGGGGAAAGGTAAACAGGATTGACAGCAAGACACTGGAGCCTAAGTACACTATTCCTATGGAGACTTATCTCAGATGGGTACGATCTCGTGCTCAGACACTCATGATGCCATATCCTGCCGTCCTACCAGTTACCATGGAACCTGTTGCTGAAGGAGACACAGCTTATACCATCCTTCACCCAGACATGCCTACTGATATGGAAGACTTGCAGAGATCATGGATCCAACTGAAAGAGCAAAGGGATACTTTCGAGGCTCATTACAAAGCAAGCCAAGCGAGGATCCTAGAGCTAACAAAGCTACTTCATGAGGAACGAAACCTCAACTCATACCTCAACACAAAGAGGAAACGTCCATGGGAGACTTAAAACCCCATCTTTTGTACTTATTTCGTTTTCATTTTTTGTAAGCCTAAAAGGCAAAACAAGTTATTACTAATAAAAAGTTACTTTCTTGTTTGTTTAAGCAAATTTAAATCCTGCGGTCCTTGAAAACATTGCATATGCATTCCCATATCATTGCATCACAGGTTTATAATTGTGCACAGGTTTCACATCTTCTCGCTGTTTATTTCAGCAATGGCTCTCGAACAATCAGTTAAGGATCTCCAGGCACAGAATGCACAGTTCCAAGAGCTGATCCTGAACCTATCCAAGGGGCAGGATGAATTGAAGACACTGCTGGCCAAGAAGACTAAGAAGGCTAGAAGGTCTGCTGGGTTGCTCAACATGGGAAGAAGGTTCAAAGGTCCTGTCAAGACCAAGGAACATGTTGAAGACTATGAATCTGAAGAATCTGAGCAGGAGAGAGGCAGTCTCCACAACACTATGGGGGACTCTGATTCTGAGGCTAACTACTACCATGAGCCTAACGAAGACAAATTCAAGATGCTGGTGGATAGAATGGATGCTATGGAATTACAGAAATCATCTGGGCTGGATTTTGAGGATTTGAGCTTGATATCTGGGGTGGTCATACCCATTGGGTTCAAAGTTCCTACATTTGTTGTCTATGATGGGGTCTCTTGTCCCAAATTGCATCTGAGGTCTTATGTCAGAAGAATTCAACCCCACACTGCTGATAAAAAGTTGTGGATCCATTTCTTTCAAGAGAGTTTATCTGGAGCTCAGCTAGAGTGGTATTATCAGTTGGAGAGTGTCAACATCAGAGATTGGAATGACCTTGCTGAAGCTTTCTACAAGCAGTATCAATACAATGCTGACTTAGCCCCCACTCGCATGCAGCTTCAAAGCATGTCTATGGGTGCCAAAGAAAGCTTTAAGGAGTATGCTCAGAAGTGGAGAGACTTAGCTGGAAGAGTTCAACCCCCTTTGACTGATAGGGAGTTGGTTGATATGTTCATGTGTACGCTGAATGGCCCGTTTTACAGTCATCTCATTGGAAGCTCATCGTCTGGCTTCACTGAGTTGATCATGACAGGAGAGCGAGTAGAGAATGGTATCAAGAGTGGTAAGATCCAAGTGGGCACTTCTTCATCAGGTGCTGCAAAGAAGCCTCCCACTGGGAAGAAAGAATTTAATGCTGTGTATGGTCAGCCTGATCGTAACAGAAGGCATCAGTCTGTTAGTGCAGTTCATATTTCAAATCCAACTCCTGCAACAACAGAGCAGCCTCAAGGCAACCAACAGAGGGCTAGGAGACAGTTCACGAAGATCAACATGTCAATGGCTCAGGCATTGCAACACTTGTTGAAGGCTGAACTTATTACCCTGAGGGAGGCTCCTCAGAATCCCAATGTTACATCTCCCAAGTACAATCCCAATGCACGATGTGCATATCATTCAAACTGTCCAGGACATGATACTAATAACTGCTGGGTCTTGAAGAACAAAATTCAAGATATGATTGATGCTGGAGAAATTGAGTTTGATCCACCAGGTACTCCAAATGTGATTACAGCTCCAATGCCAAATCACGAGAAGACTGTCAACGCCATTGATGAAGATATTGATGAAGATCTGCATGTCTATTCGGTTATGGAGTTGAGCACACCATTGTCTGTTATCAAAAAGAGGTTAGTACAAGCTGGGATCTTTCCAGGTTGTCATGAAGATTGTCTATATTGTACCTATAAGCCGGATAGTTGCTTCATTTTGAGAGATGGGATTCAACGTCTCATGGATAAATATACTATAGTGTTTGAAAGAAGACCAGCATCTGTAGAAAGTATGGTGGATCATCTGACTCAGGGTAAGAAGATTGAAGAGGTTGACATGGTTGACAAAGTACCACTAAGAATCACTTCAAAGGGTCCCATTAAAATCACTCATCAGGGCCCAATCAAGATTACTGCTGAAGGTCCTGTGAAAGTTGTTGCTGAAGCCAGAGTAGCTCCTCTGATCATTACCACTCCTGGTCCTATTTCTTATACATCTGACAAAGCTGTGCCTTGGCACTATGGGTCTGATGTTTACATCCATGGTGTCAAGCAGGAGCCTTTACCTGATATGCCTGTTGACATTGATAATATTGCTGGATCTAGCAAGATCACTCGTAGTGGAAGAGTCTTCTCTCCTCCAGTTGCTTCTAAGAGTGCAGTTACTCCTGCTGTTACTTCCACCACTGATGCTCGGGGAAAGGGTCCTGTTATTGAGCCTGTATCTACTGATGTGCCAGCTGCTGATGACCTCTCTAAGCAGATGGAAGAAGTATTGAAAATCATTCGCAAGAGTGATTATGATATTGTTGATCAGCTGGGGCATACTCCCTCAAAGATTTCTATGCTCTCCCTGTTATTATGTTCTGAGGCTCATGCCAAGTCATTGATCAAGTTTCTAAAGATGGCTCATGTACCCAGTACAATTTCTGTGGACCAGTTTGAGAATTGTGTTGCTCACCTGACCTATGACAACGGGTTAGGATTTTCTGATGCTGACTTGACCCCTGCCAAGAGGGATCATAACAGGGCCTTGCATATTTCAATTGAATGCAGGGGCACTACCCTGTCTCATGTGCTGATAGACAATGGTTCCTCTCTGAATGTGTTGCCTAAGGAAGTCCTGAACAAGCTGAGTCCTGAAGATACGGTATTGAAGCCCAGTAATATTGTGGTAAAGGCTTTTGATGGTTCTAGAAGAGTAGTGCATGGGGAAATTGATCTTCCAATCAAGGTTGGCTCTCAGGTGTTTACTGCTACATTCTATGTGATGGATATTCGTCCTTCGTACTCATGTCTGCTTGGTCGTCCCTGGATCCATGGGGCAGGTGCTGTGACCTCCACATTACATCAAAAGTTGAGATATCCGGTGAATGGAAAAGTTGTTACTGTCTTTGGAGAGGAAGAATACTTTGTCAGCCATGTAAACACTTTCAAGTATCTGGAAGTAGAAGGTGAATACATTGAAACTCCATGTCAGTCATTTGAAGTGGTTCCCTGGGCTGTTAAGGATTGTGTGACTCCTCCTGCTGTGAAGAAGGTTCCTGTGGTCATCAGAAACCCTCCAACAATGGCAATGGCCTCCCTCAATGATGCAAAAGCTATGGTGGAAGAAGAGTCCCAGAAGGCTGTTCGTCGTGCTCGTGCTGTTCGTATCACCAATCAAGGGGTTATCAATGCTGTGGGAGATCAAGATGAAGACTACAACTTGGAGGCATGGATTTTTCCTACTGTGGGTGCTGGACTCAATAATTGGACAGCTGAAGATGTTATCCCTATCTCCTTTAGTCAGGAGTAAATACTATTACTGTGTTATGTTTTTAAATTTATAATTTCTGGAACAATTAAAACTTTCAAGCCATGTGCCTTACCCGGGGCACAATGGTGTGCTTGTTACGGGTTGTCATTTCATTTGCATACTTCATTCAATAAAATCATTGGACGTTTCGTTTTCGTAAATATTGTGTTCCTTGTCTTTCTTTTTCTTTTATTTTTGCTTTATCAGCTATGTGTTCTTACACACACCCACGTCACTAAAATGCAGACCCTCATCCACTCTGGATCCAGTTGATAACAGTTCTACTATTGCCAATTACAATTTCGAGAATCCGATCTATCAAACTGAAGACGGAAACGAGGACGATTGTGAAATACCTGTAGAGCTTGCTAGGTTGTTACAACAAGAAGAGAAAGCTATACAGCCACATGAAGAGCCAGTCGAAGTTGTGAATCTGGGAACTGAAGAAAACAGAAAAGAGGTCCAGATAGGGGCTGATTTAGAGGACAGTGTCAAGAGCAGGTTGATTCAGATGCTACGTGACTATGTGGAGATCTTTGCTTGGTCTTATGAAGATATGCCAGGGTTGGATACAGACATTGTGGTTCACCGTTTGCCAGTGAAAGAAGATTGTCGTCCAAAGAAGCAGAAGGTTCGTCGTATGCGTCCTGAAATGTCAGAAAAGATCAAAGCAGAGGTAATGAAACAATTCAATGCAGGGTTCTTGGCCGTAACTTCTTATCCTCAGTGGGTTGCAAATGTGGTACCAGTTCCTAAGAAAGATGGTAAGGTACGTATGTGTGTAGACTACAGAGATCTGAACAAGGCTAGCCCTAAAGATGACTTTCCACTTCCTCATATTGATATTCTGGTAGACAACACTGCTCAGCATAAGGTATTCTCTTTTATGGATGGTTTCTCTGGTTACAATCAAATCAAGATGGCACCTGAAGATATGGAGAAGACTACATTTGTGACACAGTGGGGCACCTTTTGCTATAAGGTAATGCCATTTGGTTTGAAGAATGCAGGGGCAACATATCAGCGTGCCATGGTGGCTTTGTTTCATGATATGATTCATCATGAGATAGAGGTATATGTGGATGATATGATAGCCAGGTCTCAGAATGAAGAACAACATCTTGATCATCTGCACAAGTTGTTTGAGAGGTTGAAGAAATACAGGTTGAGATTAAATCCAAACAAGTGTACTTTTGGAGTTAGATCTGGAAAGCTCCTGGGTTTCATTGTCAGTGGAAAAGGTATTGAAGTGGATCCTGCAAAAGTGAAAGCTATACGAGAGATGCCAGCTCCCCGTACTGAGAAGGAGGTTAGAGGTTTCTTGGGACGATTGAACTACATTGCAAGATTTATTTCCCAATTAACTACCATCTGTGAGCCAATCTTCAAGTTGTTGAAGAAAGATCAGGTGATGGAATGGAATGATGAGTGTCAGACTGCCTTTGATGAAATCAAGAGATATTTGCTAGAACCTCCAATTTTAATGCCACCAGTTGATGGAAGACCCTTGATTATGTATTTAACAGTATTAGACAACTCAATGGGGTGTGTATTGGGGCAACATGACGAGTCTGGTCGAAAAGAGCAGGCAATATACTACCTTAGCAAAAAGTTTACCGACTGTGAAACAAGATACTCACTGCTCGAGAAAACTTGCTGCGCTTTGGCATGGGCTGCTCGCCGACTAAGACAGTATATGTTGACCCATACTACCTTGTTGATTTCGAAGATGGATCCAATCAAGTACATATTTGAGAAACCTGCTCTCTCCGGAAGAATTGCAAGATGGCAAATGATCTTGACGGAATATGATATACAGTATACTACTCAGAAGGCCATTAAGGGGAGTGTTGTTGCTGATCATTTGGCTCATCAAGCAGTAGATGATTACCAGTCAATGAATTTTGAGTTCCCTGAGGAAGACATTATGTCTGTTACCAAAGAACCTGGACAATATGACGGACCTGAACAAGGATCCCGATGGACTATGGTTTTTGATGGTGCCTCCAATGCACATGGTAATGGTGTTGGTGTTGTGATTAGTTCCCCTGAAGGTTGTCATACCCCGATTACTGCCAGACTTTGTTTCTATTGTACCAATAACATGGCCGAGTATGAGGCATGTATCATAGGTATGCAAGTTGCTATTGATATGAAGATTCAGTTCCTTGAGGTGTATGGAGATTCAGCTCTGGTAGTAAGTCAGATTAAAGGAGATTGGGATACAAAGCATGATAATCTCATTCCTTACAGAGAACATGTGTTGTCTTTGATCCCACATTTCAAAGAGATTACTTTTGGACATATTCCACGAAGAGAGAATCAGTTGGCAGACGCATTGGCCACCATGGCATCTATGTTTGAGATAAGCTGGGATGATGAAGCTCCCAAGATTACCATTGATAGATTTGAGAAGCCTGCATACTGCAATGAGATTGACACTGAAGGGGCAGAGGAGAAGCCTTGGTTCTATGAAGTGAAAAACTATCTTGAAGCTCAGGAGTTCCCTGAAGGGGCATCTGTCAAAGATAGGAAGTTCCTGAGAAGGTTTTCTGCTAAGTTCTTTCTGAGTAATGGCATTCTGTATAAGCGTAATCATGATTCAACTATGCTTCGTTGTGTGGATAAGAAGGAAGCTACAGAAATTATGGAAGAGATGCATGATGGGACCTTTGGCACTCATTCTAGTGGTCATACCATGGCAAAGAAGATTTTGAGAGCAGGTTACTATTGGTCTACCATGGAAGCTGATTGCTATCAACACTCCAGAACATGTCACAAATGTCAAATCTATGCTGATAAAGTACATGTACCTCCATCTCCATTGAATGTGTTGACTGCTCCTTGGCCCTTTGCCATGTGGGGCATTGATATGATTGGTGAGATCAAGCCTACTGCTTCTAATGGGCATCGTTTCATCCTGGTTGCTATTGATTACTTCACGAAGTGGGTAGAGGCAGCTTCATTTGCATCTGTGACTAAGAATGTTGTGGCTCGGTTCATTAAGAATAATCTCATATGTAGGTATGGTATCCCTGAAAGGATTATCACTGACAATGGCTCTAATCTGAATAACACTATGATTACTGATCTCTGTACGCAGTTCAAGATTAAGCATCACAACTCTTCTCCGTATCGTCCAAAGATGAATGGGGCAGTTGAAGCTGCTAATAAGAACATTAAGAAGATTGTACAGAAGATGACTGTTACTTACAAGGATTGGCACGAGATGTTACCATTTGCTCTGCATGGTTATCGTACTACAATACGTACTTCAACAGGGGCAACCCCATTCTCCTTAGTCTATGGTATGGAAGCAGTTCTGCCTATTGAAGTTCAGATCCCCTCCTTGAGAATTATGAAGGATGCAGGCTTGGATGAAGATGAGTGGATTCAGACTCGACTTGACCAGATAAATTTGATTGATGAGAAAAGGTTAGCAGCAGTTTGTCATGGCCAGATGTACCAGAAACGGATGATCAAAGCTTTTAACAAGAAGGTTAAGCCAAAGGTATATCAGGCTGGTGACTTGGTAATCAAGCGTATCATATTACCACAGGGTGATCCTAGGGGCAAGTGGACTCCAACATATGAAGGACCATTTGTAGTCAAGACAGTGTTCTCAGGAGGTGCCATGATACTGACTACAATGGATGGTGAAGACTTCCCACAACCTGTAAACGCAGACATAGTTAAAAAATACTACGCATAAAAAGAGACCCGCTAGGTTGACAGGCCTAGGCAAAAATAAGGGCATCCCGGCAAACCAAAAGGGTTTGGGCAAAAATTAGGGATATATATATAAAAAGATGTACACCCGGCAAGTCGAAAACCTGAAAAGGCGGCTTGGGCAAAAAAGGGTATCCCGGTGGATTGAAAACCTGAAAGGGCAATCCAGGCAAAAGTTAGGGATTAAAGCGTATGACTATGTCTCGTTTGGATCACTCATGAAACTGCAACCAGTTGTACTACTTACTCAAGCTCAAACAGATAAAGCTCAATCCAATCGTTTCCGTCTCAACAGCAAGGAGATGAGATACTTGAGTGGCAATAGTAGAATTGAAACTCAATAGGATTATTTCCCACATAGCTGATTCTTTTTGTAAAGCTTCATGACAAAATTCTCTTACTAGGGTTTATGTCTCCTTGTACAAACTTACCCGTGTATGGGTCACTTTTGATATAAATAAATTCCATCTTTTGAATCCAGATTCACTTTTACCCTATTTACATAAGCGAAACGTCCATTGGTTGTGTTTGAATGTATGTATGCCTTTGAATATGATTGATGTTTACCAGAAACGCATGTATGCTTTTAATATGATTGATGTTTACCAGAAATGCATGAAAATGCAGTAATAGTATTTACTAAGGACGAACGAGGGAAGGATTTCAACGAAGCTTCGCCGGTTCATCTTTACAAGACAGTTACAAACCATCAGTAGGACTAATCCATTTTCACAAAGTCTAATCTCCCCTGGAATTTATATCCATCTCTTTTATCCTCATACGGATATACGGGAAATTACTTTCCAATAAGGGCACGATGAACGAAGACGGGATGTTATACTTATCCTACTATCAAACGAAAACGAAGGTTATCTATACCCTACTATCCCCAACAACGGGAGGTTATCTATACCTTGTTATCCCCAACAACGGGAGGTTATCTATACCTTGTTATCCCCAGCAGACGGAGGGTTATATATTCTTCAACAACGAATCGGGATTTATTTTCCTTGGCCAGCAGTTGTTATACAAGGATATCCAGACACTTCCAGCAGTGTCATAGCATACATACATCATTTACATCATACCATAACATATATGTCTATAGTACATTACCTAAGTGCATCATGTCATACATGCATACATAAAGCATAAACTAATGTTATTATACAGAATACTACCTTGTTTTCAGGTTAATTATCCAACAAACAATCTTATGATCTTTGGGACTGCTTTATTGTAACCTCAGGGTTACTTTATCCTCCTGATGAGCTTCTTATTACTTTGGGACTGCTTTATTGTAACCTCAGGGTTATTTTATCCTCCTGATAGCCTCTCATGACTTCAAGACTGCTTTAGAGCTACTGATTGCTCTATCCTCCTGAAATCATCCTATTACTTCAAGACTGCTTTAGAGCTATTCATTGCTCTATCCTCATGAGGTCATATTACTACTTCAAGACTGCTTTAGAGCTATTCATTGCTCTATCCTCCTGAAGCCATCTAATTATTTCAAGACTGCTTTAGAGTTCTCCATTGCTCTATCCTCCTGAAATTACATTATTATTTCAAGACTGCTTTAGAGCTATCCATTGCTCTATCCTCCTGAAATCATTACTTCAAGACTGCTTTAGAGCTATTGATTGCTCTATCCTCCTGAAGACATATCACATTATTATTTCAAGACTGCTTTAGAGCTGTTGATTGCTCTATCCTACTGAAGCCATTCTATTACTTCAAGACTGCTTTAGAGCTATTGATTGCTCTATCCTCCTGAAGCCATTATTACTTCAAGACTGCTTTAGAGCTATTGATTGCTCTATCCTCCTGAGGTCAGATTTATCACTTCAAGACTGCTTTAGGGTTATCATTATTGATTGCTCTATCCTCATGAAGACATGCTGTTACATCAGTATTACTCCAGACTCCTGACAGTTCTCATTATACTACTGAAGAACTTTCCCCTAGTGGCATCTTTAAGCCCACTCAATCATGTTCAACCAACCATCAATATCACTCCATGCACTGGTGAGTGCAAATTTTTGGGCTTTTGTGTTCAATCCCCTTCAACCTTCCAGGTTACGACTGGCAAATATACCAATCTAACCCCTCAGGTTTCAGAAAATTGAACAGGGGCAGCTGTTGCACCCCAAAATTTGCCCTCACAATACAAGACTTTGTGTTCCAAGAAGGTTCACAAGGTTCACAAAATTCATAATTGGTCAGAAGAGTTGACAATTCCCTCAGACAATGCACCTCCTAAGCAGTGCATCCAAAACTAGGGTTTTGACTTTAATCAGGCTAAATGGACTTCCAAGACTTCAAGTGAGCTTCATAACATCTTATATGTGTATAAGAACCCCCATGTCAAGTTTCAAGACTTTTCTCAAAAGTTTGCTCAGTCAGATGATCAGATAAGTCAAAAGCAGTCAATGCAGTTAAAAGGTCAAACTGAGGTCAACTGTGGTCAAACCAAAGTCAAACTTCATGATTTTTTTTTGCCAACATCAAAGAGAGGTTGGGTGAGAAATATTATCATAATAACTGTAATACCCCAAATTTTGCCCTAAGATTTGTCGTCGCATTTCATTGCATTTAATCAATTACTAACAAATTTGTGTAGTCGTTTGACTTTTTGCAGGTAAATATCATATGGCATGCATTTTTTTTCTAAAAAGTAAAAATGGCACAATTGGCAGGAGGACATGTGTAAGGAGTTATGAGTGTGAGAGGTTGAGAGTTCGAATCTCACCTTTGTCTTTTTTTTTTGTTTTTTATTATTTTTACTCTAAATTTTTCTATCTTTCATTAAAAAAATAACAAAAATAGTTTTTTATTATTATTTAATTATTATTTTCGTATTTTAATTAAATCATTTTTTAAAATATTATTTTTTTCACTTTTTTCTAAATTATTCATAAAAATATCCAAAAAATCATAAAATAAAAAATATTGAAAAAAATTTTGTTCTTTTTATAATATTTTTTATTTTAGGAATCAATAGGATTATTAGTTTTTATTTTAAGTTTATTTTAATTATTTTAAATTATTTAAATTTTATTTTTTTCTTAACTAATTATTTAGTTTGGGCTTTAAAATGGGCTTTAGGGACATTATTGACAATTTGGTGTTAACCCTAATTTGTTCCCTATATATACATGTGTTGCCTTGTTGGAAAAAAGGGGAGAATGAAAAAAACCTAAGAGGAGTGAGTGTCGTTTGCCGTTATTTAGTTTTCTTCTTCATCCATTACTATTGTTTCTTTTTCTTCATCGTTTACCGTTATTTCTTTTTCCTTCATCTATTACTGTTGTTTCTTTTTCTTCATCTTTTACCGTTATTTCTTTTTCTTCATCTATTACCGTTATTTCTTTTTCTTTATCTATTACTGTTACGTTTATATATATATAATTTTTAAATTGTTAGAGTTTATATATATAAGATTTTTGATCGAATTATGTCGATACGATGTTTGCACATTTGTGTGCATGACGCGTGACATTTGTGTTAGTTCGATCTGGTTGCGATGATCGCATTTTTGTGTGAGCAATAATACTATTTTTTTGCTTAATTTCTTTTTCTTTGCGATAAATTTTGTTTCGTCCGATTTAGATCTGGTTGCGATGAGCGCATTTCTGCGTTAGCAACATTGTTGGGTTATTTGGCACATTTAAAATTCATTATTGCTTTATTATTATTATTATTATTATTATTATTATTATTATTATTATTATTATTATTATTATTATTATTATTATTATTATTATTATTATTATTATCATTATTTATTATTATTATCATTATTATCATTATTATTACCATTATTATTATTATTGTTATCATTAATTTATTAAAATTTGTTATAATATAAAAATCTGTTTTTTAAAATAAATAACATTAACATCTTTTCCAAATTAATATGAAAACCTATTATTTTTAAGAAAAACCTTTTTTTAGATAAATTTAAAATAATAACTAAAATCTTTTTTTTAAAATAATAACTAGAACCGTTATTTATTTTATTTTATTATTGTTCAATTCAAATTTCATTATCATATTGTATCTGCTCCTCTCATGTAACCTCGCGAACTTAACAATCGCTCTTTAAATTCTGCCTTTAAATTTCTGCTTGCATGGTTTAAATTATGACATTATCTCTCTGTTTGCATGATTCAATTATCTCACGCGTTTACTATTATTTCTGTCACATTACACACATCCGAAGGTTAGGTCTAACTGTTTGGCCGCCGCGCCAATAGTCCGTAAAACTTCACACATTCAATTTCAAATCCTCAAAACTACAAACTACAAACCCTAATTTTCACAAATGCCTCGCCGCAGGAAAAATTACAATTTTACCCTTAGCATTAGGTCAAAGAGCCGCCGCGCTCATTTTAGGGTTTCCCGCCGTGGAATCCCTAATTTAACCCTAATTACAACTTAACATTTCAACGTAGAGATTTGGAGTTTCTACACTCCACGTAAGCGTGTCCTTAAGATGCGTTTATTCCCCTTGAGACCTTGACCACAGTCAAGAAGTTTCTAACCTCCCTATTGAGGGGAACTACGATTACTCTGATTCCACTCCCGTAAGGATACGTAGGCACAAGATGCGATGTCTTGCCGAGTAAACTTAGAATTAACCCCCTTTATTATTTATTATTGCTTATTTATTATTTTATTTATCTTTGCTATTTAATTATTTTGCTTATTATTTTGTAATTGTTTCTTGGATGTAAAGTTGTTTAGTTATTTAATTATTATTATGGTTAGTAATTAGGGAGTGTAACAACATGTATGTAATATTAAAATAAGTTTAGATCACTTTTAAATAAAGATAATTAAAATAAACACGTCACACACGTAAGTCGATTTTAATCGCCGTCTCACTTCCTAAGGATATCCCTCAAGTTGCCTACGAATAATGGTTAAGTGGGGTGTATAAAGCAAGTCCCTCAAATAGAAAAATCATCAAAGTCCCTTATGGTTGCCTTTACGAATCGAGTCCCTTTCGAAAAATGATGATGGTCCCTTATATGTGCTTATTACATCCCACAATGGCCTTCAAAGTCAAATTGTCCCTCACATGTCCCTTAACATCCAAAGTAAGGACTACCTACTCCATTATAGTAGGGATAGTCTTACTAAAGGAAAGAATGAAGAATAAGAAAGACCTTTAAACATTAGGGTAGGTTACTCCTAGGTGCTTGCTCACTTCAAAATTGTTTCGCACTTAAACAAATTTTCAACAAGTTTTCAAACAAGTTCTTAACACATCCTTACATGGATTATTTATTAACTATTCTGAAAATTTTCTATTCACACACTACAATTTCAAAACAATTCAAAAGTGAGCTTAAGTACCTAAGAGCCCATGGATAACCATGGATGAAAAGGATGCTAATACCTTCCCTTTTCATAACCTACCCCCCGGACCCAAAATATTCTCTAAGGTCTTTCCTGTTCTTTTATAACCTTTCCTTATGGATAAAATAAAAGTCGGTGGCGACTCTTGCTATCCGCAACATTGTTTAAAGTCAGTTCACCGGGTTACAGTTTCCAATGGAAAAGAGCAACTCAGAACCCTCGTGCAACCCTTGATTGCATGCGTCGACACCAATGGGGTTTTGCACGGAGGTGAAACTACCAACCATCTTCATGTGGAGACTCCTCTGCTGACAACTCTAGACCAACTGTGGTCATCCCCAATGTTGTGGGCAATGGGAACGCTGGAATGGGTATTGGCCATGCTGGGGCTGGTAATGGCACCATCGGGGTTGCTAATGGTAACATCGGTACAAGTGATAACAACGCTAGAGTTAATGTCGGTATTGCTGGAAATGGAAACTTCCATGGACCCGAAGCTGTGGGAATTGTCCATGGAAATGTTCATCAACCTTGGAACGAGGATCGTCAAGCTGACGTATTCTCAATGAGAGGCGATGAGGCTGAGCTACCTTCTGAGGCTAGCCAGAGATTCAAAATGCTCGAGGATAAGATGAAGAGCTTTGAAAATCTGAATTCTATGGGGCTCGATATGGCCAACTTGGGGATAATCCCCGACCTCAAAATGCCACAGAAATTCAAAGTGCCAGATTTTGAAAAATACAAGGGCACCACCTGTCCTCGTGTCCACTTGAGATCTTATTACCGGAAGATGTCGGCGTATTCCGACAACGAGAAGTTGTTGATGCACTTCTTTCAGGATAGTCTATATGGGCCTTCACTAGAATGGTACATGGGTTTGGAACCCGTGAGTGTGCATAGTTGGAAGGATCTGGCAGAAGCATTCGTTAAACATTACCAATACAATAGTGACCTGGCTCCCAACCGGGTCCAGGTGCAAAATATGTCACAAAAGAATGGGGAATGCTTCAAAGAATACGTGCAGCGCTGGCGTGAATTGGCAGCCAGGGTACAGCCGCCGATGGTTGAACATGAACTGGTAGATATGTTTGTGGCTACCTTTCCGGGTGTTTATTATGAAAAGCAAATCAGCAGCATGTCAGGGAGCTTCTCTGACCTAATCATCACTGGTGAGCGAGTTGAGAACGGGATTAAGTTGGGTAAAATCCAGACCGGTAAAGGTTCCTCAGCTGGAGGAAAGAAAGTGTTTGGGGGAAAGAAGAGAGAGGGTGAAGCCAACTCTGTATCTGGTTCCCGAGGAAACAAAAAGCCAGCACAGAACAGTCAGCAACAGAGGGTCGCAAGTATTACTATTCCTGTCGCGCCACAACAACAGCAGCCGCAGCAGCCAAATCAGAACCAAGGCCAGAACTATGCCCAGTGCCAATATAAGGGCCCGGCAGCGAACCAAGTGTTCAAAACACCACCCATGCCATATTCACAGCTGCTTCAGGCCTTGTTGCAGTTACAGTTGGTTCACAAGAGGACGATGGCTCCATTAACCGGACCACCTCCTCCTGGATACGATGCAAACGCTCACTGTGAATTTCATTCGGGTGCCCCGAGGCACAACATCGATGGCTGTAAAGCGTTCAAGCATAAGGTCCTGGACCTGTTGGATAGCAAAGCGATCAATTTCTCTGATGATATTCCCAATGTTATGCAAAATCCAATTCCTAACCACGGGGGTGCAGGGGTTAGTGCAATTATCAAAGACGAAGATCTGAATTTAGTGATGAATGTCGATGATCTGAAAACACCACTTAGTTTCGTCAAGGCTAAGTTACTGAAGATGGGTGTATTCCCGGGCTGCGGGGAATTCTGTATGGAATGTGCGAGACATATGGATGGTTGTGATCAGCTAAAGGTTAGGATTCAAAGTCTGATTGAAGAAGGGGCTCTGCAATTCGACCGGAAGATTGAGAACAAGTCCGGAGAGGTGTTAACTAAGCAGAAGGATGAGATTGCTACAATCACCATTCCATATAAGACTGTCACTATTTCTGCTTCGAGGCCACCTACAGTAACTATAACGAAGGCTGGCCCTATACCTTTAGAAAGTACCAAGGTTGTCCCCTGGAATTATGGGGCAGAAGTCTACTGCAATGGGAAGAAGCTGGACTTGAAAGGCCCACATGTAGAGTCTGTGGACAACATGGTTGGATCAGGAGGGATTACTCGCAGTGGAAGAGTATTCTCGCCACCTGAAGTTGCTGTTGACAAAACAGATAAGAGAAATGGTAAAGCAGTCATTGAAGAGACCTCTCGGGAGGTAGAAAAGGACTTGTTGGTGAAAGACGCTGAGGAATTCATGTGATTGATCAAGAAGAGCGACTACAAGATAGTTGACCACCTACAGTAGACGCCTTCAAAGATTTCCATACTGAATTTATTGCTTTGCTCCGAAGCACACCGCAACGCCTTGTTGAAAATTCTGAATGCCGCGTATGTACCCCAGGAAATTTCTTCTAACCAGCTTGAGGAGGTGGTTGCACATGTGAACACCGACAATTGATTGGGATTTAATGACCTAGAGTTGACACCGAAAGGCAGGAACTACAATAGCGCCTTGCATATCTCGATAGAATGTCGAGGAGCGGTCATGTCCCATGTGCTCGTGGACACGGAATCATCTTTGAACATTCTCCCTAAGAAAGCCTCGATGAAGCTTGATACTAGGGGACTGATATGTACTCCTAGTGATCTGGTAGTGAAGGCTTTTGACGGGACGCGTCAGTCTGTGTTCGGTGAAGTGACCATGCCCATTCATGTAGGTCCTGAAGTGTTCGACGCAGTATTTTACATCATGGATATCCAGCCAGCCTATAGCTGCTTGCTAGGCCGACGCTGGATCCATTCAGCAGGGGCTGTGACCTCTACATTGCATTAGAAGCTGAAATACGCTGTGGGTGGCAGCATTGTCACACTCTGCGGGGAAGAAGACATTATGGTGAGTCATTTGTCGTCTTTTAAGTATGTGGAAGTGGACGGCAAAATCCATGAAATGTTTTGCCAAGCATTCGAGACAGTCAAGGTCAAGGATGTATCTCCTATGGTGAGCAAAATGCCTGAAGTGGCTCTCTCTTCTTTCAAAGAGGCTCAAGTTGTGGTACAGACTGGTTCAGCTCAAGGCTGGGGGCAGGTGCTGAACATCCCCAACAAGTAAGATAAGTTTGGCTTGGGGTATTATCCCTCCTCTGCTTCATCCTCCCAGAATGCACCGCGTTACAAGGGACCGATTCAGTTCACTAAGGGCGGAGTCATCTTTGAACAGGTCAATGTTGTATCCGACGGGGAAGGAGACAGTGATTGTGATATGGACTCATGGATCCAACCGTGCAAGCCAAGGCAGAGCCTCAACAATTGGTCCATCCAGGATTTCATCCAAGTGACCAGTAAAGAGTAATGATTTGCTTTTTCCAATTATTGTACAACCTTATGCCCTACCCGGGGCATAAAGGTTTTATTTTCAGGGCCTTGCTTGCTTATGCATGTGAATTTTATCAATAATCAAAGGGCGTTTTCTTTGCATTCAAATTTTGTGATCTCTGTTATTCTTGTTTTGTTTTAAGAAAACAATAAAATGGAAGTGGTTCGTGTTGCCTTGCACATTATTTTTATGATTAACCATTTTCCTTGCAGGATTTGCACTACAGATGACACCGATTCAGGACCTTCCATGACTCACTCCGACTTTGATTGCCCGATATATCAAACTGAAGAAGAGATTGATGAGGATGAAAATCTTCTGGAAGAGTTGGCTCGGCTTTTGAAACAAGAAGATAAGATCATTCTGCCTCACGAGGAAGTTATCGAGATTGTTAATCTGGGGTCTGAAGAAGTGGTCAGAAATGTCAGAGTAGGGGCTGCGTTACAGAGTGACATCAAGCAAAGACTGATCGAGATGCTTCGAGAGTATAGTGACATCTTTGCTTGGTCTTATGAAGATATGCCCGGACTTGACACTGATATAGTGGTTCATCACTTGACATTGCGCGAAGATTGTCCTCCAGTTAAGCAGAAGCTTAGAAGGACACGACCAGACATGGCCGTTAAAATCAAAGAGGAATTCCAAAAGCAGTTGGATGCCGGATTCTTGGTCGTGACTACCTACCCTCCGTGGGTCGCCAACATAGTACTTGTACCGAAGAAAGACGGTAAGGTGAGGATGTGCGTGGATTATCGGGATTTAAACAAGGAGAGCCCTAAAGACGATTTCCCGCTCCCTCATATTGACATATTGGTCGACAATACTGCTCAATTTTCTGTATTTTCATTCATGGATGGCTTCTCCGGCTATAACCAGATTAAGATGGCGCCGGAAGACATGGAGAAAACTACATTCGTTACACCATGGGGGACGCTCTGCTATAAAGTAATTCCTTTTGGGTTGAAAAATGCAGGGGCAACTTACCAGCGGGCTATGGTCACTTTGTTTCATGATATGATTCATCATGAGATCGAAGTATATGTTGATGACATGATATCAAAGTCCCAAACAGAGGAGGGACATCTGGTCAACTTGCTGAAGCTATTTGAGAGGCTTAGAAAATTCAGGTTGAGGCTGAATCCTAACAAGTGTACCTTCGGGGTACGGTCCGGAAAACTTCTGGGGTTTATCGTAAGCGAAAAAGGCATTGAGGTTGACCCTACAAAGATCAAAGCCATTCAAGATATGCCAGCGCCAAAGATTGAAAAAGAAGTTTATGGTTTCCTGGGGAGATTGAACTACATTGCTCGGTTCATATCTCAACTCACAACCACATGCAAACCAATGTTCAAGCTGTTGAAAAAAGATCAGGCGATTATCTGGAATGAAGATTGCCAGAGGGCATTCGAAAAAATAAAACAGTACTTCCAGGAGCCTCCAATTTTGATACCCCCAGTCACTGGAAGGCCTTTAATCATGTACTTAACGGTTCTTGAGAATAGCATGGGTTGCGTTCTCGGTCAACACGACAAGACTGGCAGAAAGGAGCATTCCATTTACTATCTGAGTAAAAAGTTCACAGATTGTGAGTCCCGTTAATCAATGCTGGAGAAAACGTGTTGCGCACTCGCGTGGGCTGCCAAGCGTTTAAGACAGTATATGCTCAATCACACAACCAAGCTAATTTCGAAGATGGATCCAATTAAATATGTCTTCGAGAAGCAAGCCCTTTCAGGGAGGATTTCCAGGTGGCAGATGGTACTAACAGAGTATGATATCCAATACGTATCCCAAAAGGCCATCAAAGGAAGTGTTCTGTCAGAGTACCTTGCCGAACAGCCTATCAAAGACTATCAGCCGATGAAATTCGAGTTTCCTGATGAAGACATTATGTTCCTCAAGATGAAGGACTATGACGAACCACTACCCGATGAAGGACCAGAGCTTGGCTCCTAGTGGAAGTTGATATTTGATGGTGCAATTAATTCATACGGTAGTGGGATTGGGGCAATCATTATGACTCCCCAGGGATCTCACAATCCATTCACTGCCAGATTAACTTTTCCGATCACCAACAACGAAGCAGAATATGAGGCTTGTATCATGGGTTTAGAAGAAGCCATTGATTTGAGAATCAAGGACCTGGATGTATATGGTGATTCAGCGCTCATTGTTAATCAAATCAAAGGAGAGTGGGAGACTAGACAGTCGAATTTGGTCCCTTACATGAATTACGCGAGGAGGCTGCTGCCATTCTTCGATCGTGTGGAGTTCCACCATGTGCCGAGAGCGGAGAATCAGATGGCTGACGCTTTGGCAACGTTAGCCTCAATGTACAAGGTTAATTTTTGGAATGAAGCTCCAAGAATCGTCGTGTCTCGCCTTGATAGGCCAGCGTTTATATTCGCCATTGAGGAGGTTTCCGATGGCAAGCCGTGGTTCTATGATATCCAGAACTTCCTTAAGACCAAGGAGTATCCAGTGGGGGCGTCGGCCCAGGATAAGAAGACTCTTAGGAGGTTGTCTGGAAATTTCTACCTCAACCTGGATGGGATTCTCTACAGAAGGAATCATGATCTAGTGCTACTCAAATGTGTGGACGAGAAAAAAACAAGTTTGCTTATGGAAGAGGTCCATGAAGGCACATTTGGTACGCACGCCGGCGGACATGCCATGACTCGAAAGATATTACGAGCAGGGTATTACTGGTTGACGATGGAGTCGGATTGTTTCAAATTCGCGAAGAAATGTCACAAATGCCATATTTACACGGACAAAATCCATGTGTCACCGTGCCCGTTGAATGTCATGTCGTCCCCGTGGCCGTTCACCATGTGGGGCATTGATATGATCGGCAAGATCGAACCCATTACATCTAATGGACACCGCTTCATTTTAGTAGCCATCGACTACTTCACCAAGTGGGTGGAAGCTGAAGGTGAGAAAATACTAAGAAGGGGGGTTGAATAAGTATGAAGATAAAACTTAGAAATAAAAACTCAAGGATTTTTATCCTAGTTCGTTGAACTCAACTACTCTAGTCCACCCTATCTAGAGTGATTTGTCTTTCTCAAACAAGGACTTAATCCACTATTTAATCAACTGATTACAATAGTAAGCACTAAGAACAACTGTTCAAAGTCTTCTCAAGAACTACTGATCCTAACTGGATCTTCTTAAGGATCTCTTACAATCAAATGTAATAATAAATACATGTGTTAAAATGCTTCTAATAAAGCTTTATCACAACTGTGATTTTTCACTTAAGATGAAGAACAATGAAATAATTCTAGCAAGAATGTATGAATTGTATGAGAGCTTAGTTATGAATTCTTTTCAAGTATGTTCGTCAATTAAAGAAGATGAGTGGAGACTTGCTTTTATAGGCACAGTGATCCAAGAGCTTTTCACATTGAGAATAGTGTACCAAAAGGTATGAGCCTTTTTGTCTTCACATCATGTGACCTTTCCTAGAAGAAGAATGCATAGAGAAATCCTTTTTGTCTGTGTTCTTGTGTCTAGCATAAATAAGGAAAGAGTCATTTGGTTATTCCAACGGACATAATCTTTGAATTCTTCTTCAACAATTTTCAGCAAGAATCATCAGAGTCTAAATTGGTCAGAGCCTTCTGATGTTCATCAGAGTTTTGCTGAATCAGAGTCTTTGCAGCAAGTGTGCTTTCAGCGTGTATAAGTTCAGAGCAGAGTTTTGGGTTAGATCCTCAGTACTGGCGGCGTTAGTACTATCAGAGTCTTCTAAAGTAACTGTGCTTGAAAAACTCTTCATACAAAATTCTTCATTTCTTCAGATGCTTCTGGCTTTTGCTTCAGATGCTTCTGTAGCTTCTGCTTCAGATTCTTCTGGAGCTTCTGCTTCAGATTCTTCTGGAGGCAGTGCTCAGAGTCTTCTGGAGGCAGCGTACAGAATCTTCTAAGAGATGCTTCTGACGCTTCAGAGTCTTGCATATTTCTTATGTTCAAATCTAATTTGCTTCTGGAGTGATATTTACCTTAACATCTGCAGCAAACATTCTCAAGCAAATTTTAGAGTATATAATTCTTAAATACAAAATTTCATAATAGTTATCATCAAAACATAGAGATATTATTAAGAACCAATTTGTGTTCTAACACAAGCAGCCTCGTACGCTAACGTGACCAAACAAGTGGTAGCCAAATTCATAAAGAAGGACATCATCTGCAAATATAGAATTCCCGAGCGGATCATTACTGACAATGGTTCGAATTTGAACAATAAGATGATGAAGGAGTTATGCCAGAACTTCAAGATTGAACTTTAATCAGATTCATTTGCATCCATTGTTGATAAGCACTTCCTCTATACAGAGCCTAAATGCATCTCTATTTCTTTCATAAAACTTGTAAATAAATGATCAACATTCAGCCTAGGTTTTGGTTTTAGAAGGGTTTCCAATGTGAGTGGCTTGGGTTGAGGTGAAGGTGGAATGATAAATTTTGGAATGATGATCAGAGGGCGAGGGTAGAAGGGTGATGGAGAATTATATGAAATGACAGTTTTTGATCTGATTAAAGCATTCAACAGAGATGGTTTTGTATTTGATGCATAGGCAACAACATCAAATGTGGTAGAAGTGTAAGGAATGAACGCAAATTTATCAGATAAAAGAGATTCTGATGAAATCATTTTTGGCAGTTCTTTTATATATGTTTGGAGAACAGATGGTAGAATAATGGAAAGCTTGGGTTTAAGAGGGGTGATAGTGTCAGATGGTTCAATTCTGTCATAGAAATTTTTAAATTTAAAAACATAAGAAGGTGGATCAGAGGGGAATGGTTTAAAAGAAGCAAAGGATACAAATTCAGATCTCCTTGGCTTAGGTTTTGGAATGGCTATTGGAATGAGAGAGTCTGATGAAACATGTGGTTTTGGTTGATTAGATTTAGAGATTCTGAGAGAAGGAGGTGAAAGAATATATTGATGGATATCAGATTCTGAGGAATCAGAGGAGGTGGTTGGGGTGCAAGATGTAGAAGACACTTCAAATACAGTCTTGAGAGGTTTAACGTTTAGAACCTCTGTCTCAGGTATATTTGATTCAGAAGGGTTGGTTGGTTCTAATTGATTCTCAGAGGGTTTTGATGGAGGTTCAGATACAGGTGGTTCAGATATTGGTGGTTCAGAAATAACTTGTTCAGATGCAATAGGATCAGATGCAACTGGATCAGATGTGTTTGATTGTTTTTCTGGTTGTTGTTGTGGAGTAGATTGTTCTGTTGGTTTTGTTATAGGTGTGGGAATTTTGTTTTCTGGTGTTGTTGTTGTTGTTGGTTCAGATGGTGGAGTAACAGAAGTTTTTAGTGGAGTAGTGGAAATAGGATCAGATGATTTTTGTGGGGAAGGAATTTTTGATGGTTCAGATTTTTGGGATGGAGCAGGAATAGATTGTTTTTTAGTAGGAGGGGGTTTTGGAATAGAACTAAAAGTTGAGTCATTCATAACAATTTTAGAAAAAGAAGATACAGACGTTTTATTACCTTTAATTTTGATACGCTTTGTGGGAACAGAAGGAACTTCTCCAGAAGCTTTTCTTTTGATCTGCTTCTGTGGCTTGTCAGCAACCATTGGCTTCTTCTGAGCAGCAACTTCTTCTGCCTCTGATTGACCTCTTTTCCTTGTGTTCTCATTGTATACATCAGGCATTGGTTCTCTTGCTCTTTTCAGAATGTCTGCAGGAATGGGAGTCCCATCTGCTTTGCATGAATCAATATATCTCACAATTATATCCCTTGGTTCTTTAGCACCAAACAGTGGAAAGTTTTCAACTGGAATTCGCTTCTGACTGATTTCAGAAATATTCAGCTTCTTGGGTGCAGATGTGAGTTCCTCTACAATTTTTAGTCTATGAAGACTCTTTGCATTCATAGGTTTTCCAACAACGGATTCAAGTTCATCCTTTACTCCAGCTTCATACAGAGCAGTCACCAGTCCATTCTCTGTCAGAATGTCTGAAATTAACCTTCCAAAGGGGATCCATGTTCTGATCTTCTGACCCTTATCCTTTACAGATTCTCTTGAAGCATTGATATGGTTCCATAAATTCATAAATAGAATGTAAGGAAGATCTACCTTAGTGCTCTAACTTAAACAGTACATGAAGTAGAGTTGTTCATTGTTCACATAATCTGGAGAATTGGTAGATTTTCTATGATGAATGCATCCCAGAAAAATCTTTGCCCAGATTTTGTAGTCAGGCTTCAGATCTTTAAATTTGTTAGAGGCCTGTCCATAAGTGATGACTTCCTCATAAACTTGCTCCATGTCCACACGCCCAACTGGCATATGACATACTCCATCAGTCTCCTCATACCCTATGAGTTTCCTGATTAGATCTTCAGTAATTATAATCTCCTTACTCAGAACAGAAGACAAGATGAATTTTGGATAAACAGATGCATGTATCCAGAATTCCTTCACCAGATGAGAGTAAAGTGGTCCAAATAATCTGTCAAAGTATTTTACCCAGCCTTGAGCATCAATTATTAAACGAAATTCAAATCCATTTTCAGCTAACGAATCAAATTCCACAATTGATTCACAGAGAACTTCAAGTTTGTCAACAGGAGTTAACAATGTCCTTTTAGGTACAGTGAATAGAGTTACACCCATATTTGTAGAAGTAACTGCAGCCATGGTTGATTGAAACTGGGCTGTTTTAGAAGATGAGGTTGCCATTGAAGATGATGAAGATGATTTGGACGAAGGTTTAGGGTTTTTGTGAAGAGAGAATAGAAGACAGAAATGCATAAACTTGTTTGTGATGTGAAAAGTGTGAAATTGGTGTGAGATGTGGTATTTATAGAAAACACTTAAGGCACTCAAACAGACATACAAAGAACGTTTTCACATAGCATTTAATGACAATTAATGAAAGAGAATAAAAATCATTTCAAGCATTAATTGATTCTAACAAATTGGGGGAAAATCAACATTTTCACTATTCAAACCATACCTCAAATGTCTCTTCAGTAGTGTACACGCTATCTTTTCAGATTCAGAGTGACACGTGTTTGCTTGCATGTGCTTCTGAATTCTCTTGAGAAATGAAACGTTAGCCAACGTTCAGATCCTCTAAGATTGGTTAGTTCAGATACACACAAATAAAAATAAATCAAATAAATAGCAGATGAAATACTTCAGAGTTTTAAACATTTTGCATCTGATTGCTTCTGATAAATATCATTCTGGACAAAAATACATACCAATATTTTTCAGAATAAATTTGAACCTATCTTCAGCAAGGGGTTTTGTGAAAATATCTGCCCATTGATGATCTGTATCAACAAAGGCTAGGTTTATAATTCCCTTCTGAACATAGTCTCTGATGAAATGATGTTTAATTTCTATATGTTTTGCCTTAGAGTGTAAAATGGGGTTTTTAGACAAACATATAGCAGAAGTATTATCACAGAATATAGAAATGTTACTTTCAAATATCTGATAGTCTTCTAGCTGACTTTTCATCTAGAGCATCTGCGTGCTACATCCAGTAGCAGCAATATATTCTGCCTCTGTAGTTGATAGTGCAATTGTGGGTTGCTTCTTGCTGTACCAAGAGATTAGATTTCTTCCTAGAAATTGACAACTTCCAGAAGTACTTTTTCTTTCCAATTTGTCTCCAGCGTAATTAGCATCATAGAATCCAACTAATTTGAAATCATCAAATTTTCTGTAACACAAACCCACATTAGAAGTACCTTTCAGATACCTATGAATCCTCTTAACAGCTGTTAAGTGTGATTCTCTAGGATTTGATTGGAATCTTGCACACAAGCATACACTGAACAAAATGTCAGGTCTAGAAGCAGTTAAGTAGAGAAGAGATCCTATCATACCTCTGTAGAGTTTCTGATCTACTTTCTTACTTACCTCTTCCTTGCCTAGTGTACTAGTTGGATGCATGGGAGTCTTTGCCATCTGACTATCAGTCATGTTAAATTTCTTCAGAAGTTCTTTAACATATTTGGTCTGATGAATGTAAATGCACTCTGGAGTTTGGTTGACTTGAATTCCCAGAAAGAATCTCAATTCTCCCATCATGCTCATTTCAAATTCTGCCTGCATACATTGAGCAAACTCCTTTCCCAGCATAACATTGGTAGATCCAAATATAATATCATCCACATATATTTGACAAATTAGAAGATCTTTCTTAAATGTTTTACAGAAGAGTGTTGTGTCCACTTTGCCTCTGATGAAATTTTTCTCCAGAAGAAAATTGCTTAACCTCTCATACCAAGCTCTGGGAGCTTGTTTTAAACCATACAGAGATTTCTTTAGTTTGAAAACATGTTCTGGAAGTTTTTCACTCTCAAAACCAGGAGGTTGGTGGACATAAACTTCTTCTTCTATAATACCATTTAGAAAGGCATTTTTAACATCCATCTGTATAGAGTGATGTTATATTGTACAGCAAAAGAAATGAGTAAGCGAATAGACTCTAACCTTACAACAAGAGCATAAGTCTCTGTATAATCAATTCCTTCTTGCTGGCTGTAACCTTGAGCAACTAGCCTTGCCTTATTTCTTTCAACTTCTCCTTTCTCATTAAGCTTGTTTCTGAAGACCCATTTGGTTCCAATTACGTTGAATCCTTTTGGTCTTGGAACTAAATCCCATACATCATTTCTTGTGAATTGATTTAGCTCTTCTTGCATGGCAATAATCCAGTCATTATCTTGCAGAGCTTCATCCACAGAGGTTGGTTCAATTACTGACACCAATCCAAATAATGATGCTTCAGATGATCTGAGGAAGGATCTTGTTCTGATAGGGTCATCCTTCTTTCCAATGATCACATTCTCTGGATGAGAAGCTTTGATTCTGGAAGATGATCCTCTAACAGTTGATTCTTCAGAAATGTTTAAGTTGTTCATCTGAGAGGTTAAAGGAATTGCATTTGGCGTTGCTTCAGGTTCCTTCACTTGAACTTTGTCTGCCTCTGAGTCTTCAGAGTCTGTGAGAATTACTTCTCTATCTACAGAACTTTCAAACTGCTTTGGCTTTTCAATGCCAAGCATATCATCAAATCTAACATGAATAGATTCTTCCACAATCTGTGTTTCAGTATTGTATACTCTGTAGCCTTTAGAGCGTTCAGAATACCCAAGCATGAAACACTTCTGTGCTTTAGAATCAAACTTGTTCAGATTCTCTTTAGTATTCAACATATAGCAAATACATTCAAAAGGATGGAAATATGAAATGTTGGGCTTTCTGTTCCTCCACAATTCATAGGGAGTCTTTTCCAGAAGAGGTCTTACAGACACTCTGTTCTGAATGTAACAGGCTGTGTTGATTTCTTCTGCCCAAAAGTGCTTTGCCAGATTAGTCTCATTGATCATGGTTCTGGCCATTTCTTGCAGAGTTCTATTTTTCCTCTCTGCAACTCCATTCTGTTGTGGAGTTCTAGGACAGGAAAAATCATGAGCAATGCCATTTTCATTAAAATATTTTTCAAAATATTTGTTTTCAAATTCACCACCATGATCACTTCTGACTTTTATAATTTTGAAATCTTTTTCATTCTGGACTTGTTTGCAGAAGTCAAAGAACACAGAATGTGACTCATCCTTGTGTTTTAGAAACTTTACCCATGTCCATCTGCTGTAGTCATCAATAATGACTAATCCATACTTCTTGCCTCTGATGGATGCAGTTTTCACTGGTCCAAATAGATCAATGTGAAGTAATTCTAATGGTCTTGAGGTTGAAACAACATTTTTAGATTTAAAGGAAGATTTTGAAAACTTTCCCTTTTGACATGCTTCACAAAGAGCATCTGAGTTGAACTTCAACTTAGGAAGTCCTCTAACCAGATTGAGTTTATTAATTTGAGATATACGTCTCATATTAATATGCCCCAATCTTCTGTGCCAGACCCATTGCTCATCATTAACAGACAAGAGGCATTTAACATTTTGAACTTTAAGTTCTGAAAGATTTATTTTATAAATGTTGTTCTTCCTCTTTCCATTGAATAGGATTGAGCCATCCTTCTGACTAACAGTTTTACAACATTGTTGATTAAAGATTATATCATAACCATTGTCACTTAATTGACTTATGGACAATAAATTATTCTTTAATCCTTCTACAAGAAGAACATTAGATATAGAGGGAAGGTTACCATTACCAATAGTACCAGAGCCAATGATCTTTCCCTTCTGATTCCCTCCAAACTTCACTTCTCCTCCAGATTTAAGTTTCAGGCTTTGGAACATAAACCTTTATCCCTTCATGTGACCTGAGCAGCCAGAGTCCAGGTACCATGACTGGCGTCTTGACTTTTCTGCTAAAAACATCTGCAACAGGGATAATCTTATCCTTAGGTACCCAGATTTTTTTGGGTCCTTTTTGGTTAGCTGCCTTGAAAGTTGGTCTGAACTTCTGTCTTTTTACAACAGTATTGTTCTGACTTACTTTTGGCTTAAACACAGGAACATTCTGATCAGAACGTGTGTGTTTAATGTCATTCAGATGACCAAACTTGAAATGAGAGTACAAGGGAGTTTTCTTGATAACAAGTTTATCAACAGGCATTGGATTTAAATCCTTTCCAGAAGAGGATTCATATCCAATTCCTTTCCTGTTATTTCTGCTAACCCCATAGATCATAGAAGCCATTTTGCTTCTATCTATGCTTTTAGCAAGAAATTTCTGAAAGCTAAAGTCATATTCTTCTAAAATGTTTTTGTATTTAGACTTTCTTTTAGATTCAGAGTTTTGTTGAGCTATTTCAGAATCAACTTTCATTTTTAAATTGTTTTCTTTTAGCTCAGCTATTTCTGATTTTAACAGATTATTCTCAGAGCCAAGATTGCACTTAAGCTTCTTGCACTCGAGCTTAATCTGATTATAATTTTTCAGAACTTCAGATAAGACTTTAATAAGCTCTTCCCTAGTGAGATCAGAAAGTACCTCTTTTGAGTCAGATTCAGAATCAGACTCAGATCCAGATGATTCTTCATTCTGATCTTCAATGCCTGCCATCAGAGCCATGTTGGCGCATTCATCTTCAGATTCTGATGAGGATCCAGATTTATCAGAGTCATCCCAAGTTGCTATTAGAATCTTCTTCTTTTTGTCAAACTTCCTCTTAGGTTTTTCTTTAAGAAGTTTTGGACATTCACTCTTGTAATGGCCAGGTTCTTTGCATTCAAAACAAACAACTTCCTTCTTTCCAGATCTTTTTGGTCCAGAGGACTCCTTGCGCTGATCTGGTCTTTTGAAGTTCTTGAACTTCCTCTGCTTGTGCTTCCAGAGTCTGTTGATTCTTCTGGACAGCAAGGATAATTGATCTTCTTCAGAAGAAGAAGATTCTTCAGAGCTTTCCTCTAACACCTGCAAAGCTTTCACAGATTTGTTAGATTTTAAGGCAATAGACTTGCCTTTCTTTCGAGGTTCATCTTCCTCAAGTTCAATTTCATGACTCCTTAATGAGCTGATTAACTCTTCCAGAGTGATCTTGTTCAGATCCTTGGCAAGCTTCAGAGCAGTGACCATAGGTCTCCATTTGATAGGCAGGCTTCTGATGATCTTCTTCACATGATCAGCAGTTGAGTAGCCCTTGTCCAGAACTTTTAGACCAGCTGTAAGAATCTGGAATCTAGAGAACATAGTTTCTATGGACTCAGATTCTTCCATCTTGAACGCTTCATACTTCTGTATTAACGCCAGAGCCTTGGTCTCTTTTACTTGAAGGTTTCCTTCATGAGTCATTTTCAAGGACTCAAACATGTCAAATGGAGTTTCTCTATTTGTGATTTTTTCATACTCATTGTGAGATATTGCATTTAACAATATTGTTCTAGCCTTGTGGTGATTTCTAAACTCCTTCTTTTGGGCTTCTGTCATAGATTTTCTGTCTACTTTCTTGCCATTCCCATCAGTGGGATGAACATACCCATCTATGACCAAGTCCCACAAACCAGCATCATAACCAAGAAAAAAACTTTCAATCCTGTCTTTCCAATAATCAAATTTCTCCCCATCAAACATAGGGGGTTTTGTACTGATTATGTCTCTTTCTTCATATTTGTTGGATGTTGAAGCATCATCCATAATAACAACCAAATATATATATATATATATATATCAAAGTTTTTCTCACTGGATCTTTTCTGTCACTGTGAAGTGGTAGCACACACAAAACCGGAGCTCTGATGCCAACTGAAGGTGAGAAAATACTTAGAAGGGGGGTTGAATAAGTATGAAGATAAAACTTAGAAATAAAAACTCAAGGATTTTTATCCTGGTTCGTTGAACTCAACTACTCCAGTACGCCCTATCTATAGTGGTTTGCCTTTCTCAAACAAGGACTTAATCCACTATTTAATCAACTGATTACAATAATAAGCACTAAGAACAACTGTTCAAAGTCTTCTCAAGAACTACTGATCCTAACTGGATATTCTTAAGGATCTCTTACAATCAAATGTAATAATAAATACAAGTGTTAAAATGCTTCTAATAAAGCTTTATCACAACTGTGATTTTTCACTTAAGATGAAGAACAATGAAATAATTCTAGCAAGAATGTATGAATTGTATGAGAGCTTAGTTATGAATTCTTTTCAAGTATGTTCGTCAGAGTCTTCTGAAGTAACTGTGCTTGAAAAACTCTTCATACAAAATTCTTCATTTCTTCAGATGCTTCTGGCTTTTGCTTCAGATGCTTCTGTAGCTTCTGCTTCAGATTCTTCTGGAGCTTCTGCTTCAGATTCTTCTGGAGGCAGTGCTCAGAGTCTTCTGGAGGCAGCGTACAGAATCTTCTAAGAGATTCTTCTGACGCTTCAGAGCCTTGCATATTTCTTATGTTCAAACCTAATTTGCTTCTGGAGTGATATTTACCTTAACATCTGCAGCAAACATTCTCAAGAAAATTTTAGAGTATATAATTCTTGAATACAAAATTTCATAATTGTGATCATCAAAACATAGATATATTATTAAGAACCAATCTGTGTTCTAACAGAAGCAGCCTCGTACGCTAACGTGACCAAACAAGTGGTAGCCAAATTCATAAAGAAGGACATCATCTGCAGATATAGAATTCCCGAGCGGATCATTACTGACAATGGTTCGAATTTGAACAATAAGATGATGAAGGAGTTATGCCAGAACTTCAAGATTGAACACCACAACTCATCGCCCTATCGATCGAAGATGAATGGCGTTGTCGAAGCGGCCAATAAAAACATCAAAAAGATAATGCAAAAGATGGTTGTCACTTACAAAGATTGGCATGAGATGTTGCCCTTTGCCTTGCACGGTTATCGTACGACTGTACGCACATCAATCGGGGCAACTCCTTTCTCACTAGTGTACGGTATGGAAGTTGTCCTACCGCTAGAAGTTGAGATCCCTTCTTTAAGAGTTCTGGTCGACGTGAAGCTCGATGAGGCAGAATGGATAAAGAATAGATTGAATCAGCTGAGCCTTATGGATGAAAAGAGGTTAGCATCCATCACATGCGGTCGATTGTACCAAAGTCGGATGAAGAAAGCTTACGACAAGAAGGTGCGCCCTCGAAGCTTTCAGATGGGCGATCTTGTGCTAAAAAAGATTCTCCCGCCACACTCAGATCACAGGGGAAAATGGACTCCCAACTACGATGGTCCATATGTCGTTAGAAAGGTCTTCTCGGGAGGAGCCTTACTGTTATCCACGATGGATGGTGAAGATTTCACGTCCTCTGTGAATGCGGACGCAGTCAAAAAATACTTTGCTTAAAATGACCCGCTGGAAAAAAAAAAGAATATCCAGGCAAAAAGGGGCATCCCGACGAACCAGAAAAATAAAAGGTTCGGGCAAAAGTTAGGGATATAAATGAAAAGATTTACACCCGCAAAGCCGAAAACCTGAGAGGGCGGCTTTGACAAAAATGGGTATCCCGGTGAATCGAAAACTCGAAAGAGCGGTTCAGGCAAAAGTTAGGGATTAAAAAAGAAAATGACTGCGGTCCGCGTGTGAACTTTCATTGCTTAGTGGTTTGGGGAGACCTGAGGGCGACTCATCCAAGTCAATCTCTTCTGAAGAAGAAGCGTCGGAGAAGTATCGAAGTCGAATGGGTCATAGAGGGATCAGCTCATGGTGTTCGTCTGCACCACCTCGCGGACATTTGTACATATTTGCTGTATATTTCTGTAATATATTTGCGCGGCTTCCTCGTTCCAGGAGCTTGCATCTGTTGTAAAACATTTTGCCTATTTACAGCCTCATTTTATCAATGAACATACTATCCAGTACCTTGTTTGCATTGTGGTTATTTTAGCTTATACCTGTTTTGTTTGCGGAAAAAAACGCCCGATGTTTTCGTCAAAATGCGCATACATAAACTTGTTGGCCTAGGCCAATAATTGTTAAAGCTTTGAATTACCTAAACATTGTCACAAATGATAACCTCGATGGGTCCCTTTGTGAAGGGTATCTTGTCTGTTTGTTCATTTTGTTGCAGGATTGTGATCCTCAGGGCACATTGTCTGAGATGTATCCTCGTTATTTCCCCAGCGAAGTCACCAGTGGCAGGTGTGAGGCTCACTTCCCGGCAAACCAGGATGGGATTTCTTTCCGAGCAGAAGTGGAATCTCCTCAGCAGATTCAGTTGTGTTTCCCCACAGAGTCTGAGCGTTGGACTGTGGGCAGAGATAGATTCTCCCCAACCATAGTGCATTCCTCAGCAGTTGGAGTTGGCATCTCTACCCCCAGTAGAGTTATATGCAAGATAGCAAGAACGGTCAAGTATGTACCCGTTGTCCCCGGCAGTGGGTAGGTACACAGTTAATCCCCGCAGATTGCAGGTATATGCTTACTCCCCCAGCGAGTCGAGATCAGGTTCCTTCTACCAGACAGTTGCAGGATCTATCCCCATAGTGGTTCAGCACGTACGAGCTTTCCCCGACAGGGTTGCTTCTTTTCCCAGCTGAGTTAGCCATTCAGGTTTCGCATCCTCAGCCTAAGTCCAATTGCTATTGGCACATGCAAGCTATCCCCTGCCGGGTCGGTTGTTTCCCCAGCAGAGTTGGCCTCGTCTCTCCAGCATTGATTTTGCTGGAGCGATCCCTTTGCATTTTGCATCGTGCATAGAATCCTCAAATGCGTAGTATTTCCATTTCGTATGGAGCATTACGCCATTTTCAAACATATGCATTCTGAAACATAAGCCAGGTAGTTACCTCCTTAATTTCAGGTATATTTCCAGCAGGTGACTGTTGTCTTCACCCGTGTTGGTCTTCAGTCTTGACAGACTTGATGCATTTATTTCGCCCTCGGTTTATGTTATTCCCAGTGGTGTCGCTGGATTTCGGTTAGTGATAGTCTGTTCCCCAAGTCCGAGCAGGCGTTCGGGCTTCGGCAGGAGATTCATGATAGATGTGTGTATCTTATCATATGTCCCCTACCAAAGTTGCTTGTCTAAGTTCCTCTTTGTTCCTCAGCAGAGTGGCCTGGTTAAGTTCCTTGCACTCCCAAAGTAGGGTTACTTGTTCCCCAGCGGAGTGTCCTCGCGATCGTTATCCTCGGATGGTTTCAACTTCGCATGGATCCGACTTTCGGGTTTGATTGTCCACTTTTATTTAGCGGATATCTGACAGCAAGGTCAGACGTATCGGTCTCTGCAGTGTTCTAGTGGCAATGTCGGATCTTTGGGGTGTGCTGACGGCAATGTCAGATATTTCTCGGTTGCCTGGCAGCAAGGTCAGAGGTTTATAGATGGTTGCAGATGGTTTAGTTGTTCTGGCGGCAATGTCAGGTATTACGTTTTTCTGGCGGCAACGTCAGATGTTGTACTTGTTTGGCTACCATGTCAAACATTCCTTCAATCCAGGACCATCTAACGACAATGTTAAACATTCGTGTTTTTCTGACGGCAATGTCAGACGCTAATGGATCTCTATGCTCATCTAACGGCAATGTTAGATGTTTCGGTTTTCTAGCGGAAGGGTTAGATGTCTCGGTTATTCTGACGGCAAGGTCAGGTGTTTGGGTTTTCTCTGACAGTGAGGACAGATGGTAACTGTTTTCATGGTTGTTGACGGCAATGTTAAACATTCATCGACTTCAATGGAATGCCTGACGGTAATGTAGGACGTTTATTACCTCTAGCAGGCAACCTGACGGCAATGTCAAACGTTCTCTCAACCTTGTTTCTAGTGGCAACGTTAGATATTTGGTTATTCTGGCGGCTAAGTCAGACGTTTGTTGGTTTCCTAGCGGCAATGTTGGACGCCTTGTTTCTAGCGGCAATGTTAGATGTTTTGGTTCTTCTGGCAGCTACGTCAGATGTTGGTTGGTTTCCTAGCGGCAATGTTAGATGTTTTGGTTCTTCTGGCAGCTACGTCAGATGTTGGTTGGTTTCCTAGCGGCAATGTTGGATGCCTTGTTTCTAGCGGCAATGTTAGATGTATCAGTTGTTCCAGCGACAATGTTGGATATTTCGGTTCTAGCGGCAATGTTAGAGGTTCCGTTTGTTCTGGCGGCAATGTTAGATGTGCTTTAGTATGGTGGTGTTATGACGGTAATGTCGGGCATTCTGCCTACTTTTTGCTTTGTTCGGCGGCAATGTCAGACCTTCATTATCTTCAGCAAGTAGCATGGCGGCAATGTCAGGCGCTTATCGACTTTACGGATATATGGCGGTGATGTCAGATGGTTGTTAATCCTGTGAAGGCCTTACAACAATGCTAGGTGATTATCAGTTTCTTACCTATCCATTTTTAGGTTCGTTACTCGCTTTTATTTGGCGAGGACCTGGCGGCAATGTCAGATCTCCTTATCTTCAGGTCCAATGATTGCAGTTTCTCTTGCAAATTTTTGACGGCAATGTTGGATCTTTATCAGCTTCGTGGTATCCAGGCGGCAATGTCAGGTGTTCATCATGTTTGTGTATGCCTGAAGGTGGTGTCAGAATTGGTTATCTCCTGCAGGAGTTTGGCGGCAATGCCAAGTGATGTATATCTACCTGATGGTTATCTGACGGCAAGGTCAGAAAGTTTTTATCCCCCGCGAGTGCATGGCGGCAATTTCAGATACTGTGCAGTTCTTTGGTAATCCAATTCGTGGAGTTGTTACCTGTTTTGTTTAATAGGAGCCTGATAGCAAGGTCAGAGATGGCGTCAATTAAGTATGAATGCCTGACGGCAATGTCTGATGTTCCTATTAAGTGTCAATCATTCAGCTGGTTGTTGCGCAACCATCGTTATCGGTTCTTTCCGGAGATTTCTTGTCCCCGAGCAGAGTTTGCAGTTTATTTCTGCGGTTGGAAAATTTCCGGGTTCGTTGGTATTCAACCGTCTTATACCTTGATTGGTTGAAAGTCGTTCGCTTCTCACCCAGTCGGGTCCAAGCCGTTTGAATAGGGGCAGCTGTTGCACCCCAAAATTTGACCAACCGATTCTCGTGCTTGGCTTGTGTTTCATTTTCATTTTATATTCATAGCATCAGCATTTTTCATAGCATTGGTTCTCGAGGCAAGGGATCAAGGTTTTCCTGTGGCTCGGAATTCATTTTTAGCACGAGAGACCGCAAGCATCAGAGGAAACGACATTTATTTCGCCCAGCGGTCGAGCGGCCGATTTTATTTTGCAGGGTATGCTCAGATCATTCAGTCTATATCCAGCATTATCACAGCTACAGTATTCAAGAGCAAGTGTCAAAAGCTTACCAGAGCTCAAAACGGCGAGAAACAGGCAAACGGGCAGGTTTCCCTCCAAAAGGCGCCAAATTCAAATTTTTGAAGGTGTTAATCAGTTAACACATATGGTTAACCGATTAACCATTGGAAAATCAGCTCAGATTTGAAATTTTAACAGTGTTAACCGATTAACGCATATGGTTAATTGGTTAACCATAGCAGATTTTGCCTTGTACGTGATTTTGCAAGCCATTTGCACTTGGGGTCCAATTTTCATCACCTTAAAGCTCATTTTTACCAAAAGAAGGATCTAGAATGTTCCTGAAAGTTGGGCATTTCAATTTTCCCTCCAAATTCCCATGCCTAATTCCAAACCAACTTTCCAATCCAAAGCCCAAACCTCACCTTTGGGACCCAAACCTAGAGAGTACTTAAGTGATCTACTCCAAACCAAGAGGGGCCAATTCTCATTTTCTCACATTCATTTTTTCATAATTGATCAGAATTTTCTCTCAAATTCTCTCAACTTCTCCATTTCCAAAACTCACCCAAAGCTCTTTTTCATTAGGATTCATTGATTTTTCATTGAAATTAATGGATTCTTGAGCATAAACCTTCATCCATCCTCATCTTTGGATCCATTTTCATAATCAATTTTCGTGCAAATTGAGATCTGATTTTGGAGCTTGAGTTGGAAGTGATTATTCGAAGCATTTCGACTCGAATTTGGTGGATCTTCATTTGTAAAACTACAATTGGCTTGGATCTCAAAGTTTTCCGGGTTTCTAGCGTTTGAACTACTCAATTACAGCAAGATCAACACTAACCGGAGCAAATCTCCACTTCGAAGGTTGGAGATTCTAGATCCATAACATTTTTGAGCTTATTTGCATTTCCATGATGATTTTCATATTCAATTGAATTTTGGTGGTTTTTGATCCGTGTGAATTGCGATTGTGTTGTGTAGACATGTTTGTATGTCTATTGGTTTTCTGTTTGCATGTGTAATTTCTTGCTTATTTGATAAGTTGATCTGTTGAATCACTTGATTAAGTGATTTTGTGCATTAAGTGCTTTTCCTGCTGCTGTTTTTCACTTCTAGTGCAGTGTTAATCAGTTAACTTATATGGTTAACCGGTTAACCATTTCAAACTTTCAAATTTTTCTAAACGTTAACAGTGTTAATCGCTTAACGCATAGGGTTAACCGATTAACCTGTCTAAAACTTCGGATTTTCCAAACTTTTCAGGGTGTTAACCGATTAACAGTATGTGTTAACCGATTAACATTATACCAGAATGTCATATTTGCTGTTTTGCTTGCTTGTTCGCATACTGGTTCGATTTGAATCATCATAGATCAGTGTGATGCATTAGGATTGAATTGTTTTGGACATTTGTCACTGTTTGTGGTTGATTAATCATGATGTTGTTGATATGTATGATCATTTTTTCAATTGTTTGCATGCTTGTGTATGTGGTTCGAATCGAGTTTCGTTTGCTTTCATTTCTCGCTTTTCTCCACATGTTTGCATCATTCTTGCATCGCTGTTGAGGTCGAGACGCGCTTGTGGTGGCTGTTGCCCCACACATTTTTTCTACCCTCCCACCATTCTAGATGTGCATTTTCGTGTTTGCATTTTCTCTACTTATGATTGATCTTTCCTTTGTTCTTCTTGTGCTTTTTGCCATGATCCCCGTAGGATTCCTAGTCCCTCCGTTTAGGATAGGAGTAGGAGAGACATTAGGCGTTCAATCCAAGTATGCTAACATTAGGGTAGATGTTTCCCCTTTCAATCCAAACTTTAGGATCACTTTGCATGACAACGTTAGGGTCGAGTTTCCCTTAGATCTTCCGTGCGTCTCTCTTTCTCATCTTAAACTATGCTAATTCACCTAATAAAGGCTAATTCATAGTGTACGTTACGAGCTTTAAGCTACCCAGGAAATTGTTATTGGAGGGTTTCCTTTCAGTATCCAGGATGTTTAGTATGGCACCCTTTGGGTGACATGCGACGCATTCACTCCTAGGTCCTAGTCTCTAGTGCAGTATGAATTACAAACATTCATCAAAACACTTCTTCTCTGATAAAAGACAAAAACAAACATCAAACTTCTTTTGCCCTTTGGGGGCCTTAATCCAGGAAAACCTTTTCAAATAAAAAGAGTACTGTTAAGCTTCGGTTCTACCGCAAACAGGCATTGTCCCTAACTGTTGGAATTGTAGTTTAACCTTACTCGGGTAAAAACAATTGAACAAACTCGTGTTCCGTTTTATCCCGAACTACGTTCGCTCTGATCTTCCATACCTGTTGAGAGTACGTAGGCACAAGACGCAATGTCTTGACGAGCAACATCCCCCCATCTTGTAGTCGTAGTTAGCTGAACTATGTTGACTCTGACTTTCCCATTGCACGAGGGAATACGTAGGTCCAGAGCAGCGACGCTCTGCCGAGTCTCTTTTCTTTTCTTTTCGTCCCGCAAGCCTGTAGCGTATATAGTTTAAACACACCCTTAGATAGACAACAAGCATGGATCCTGTTGAGTACAATGGACGTGAGGGGTGCTAATACCTTCCCCTTGCGTAACCGACTCCTGAACCCGATATTTGGTTGCGATGACCGATCTTATCCCTTTTCGCCAGGTTTTTCCTGATCGTTTCCTTTCCCTCCTTTGGGATAAATAGTGATAGGTGGCGACTCTTCTGTCTTTGCCAGCACCTTTTTTCGCAGTAGCGACAACTTGGTGTGCATATCAAACCTTGAATGTCCAACTTCATTAACGCCTTCTTTGGAAGCACATTGAGGGATGATCCTGTATCAACCAGGACATGCAACATCAGAGACCCTCTACATTCCAAGGATATATGCAAAACACGGTTATGGTTTCTCTGGGCAGGAGTCAGATCCAAATCAGTAAAACCGAGACCATTACCTACATTTACATGAGCTACTACCCCCTCCAACTGGTTAACAGAAATCTCCTGGGGTACGTACGCTGCATTCAAGATCTTCAATAATGCATTGTGGTGTGCCTCCGAACACAACAATAATGACAGGATAGAAATCTTTGAAGGGGTCTGATTTAAGTGATATACAATCTTGTAGTCACTTTTTCGAATGAGTCTCTTAAATTCCTCTACATCCCTCGAAAGATCATCAGCACTGACCTGTGGTTAGACATTCCCTTCAATCACGGCCTTTCGTTTACCTTTGTCATTCTCATCAGCATTAACCTCCGGTGGTGAAAAGACCCTACCACTTCTGGTGATACCTCCGGCCTCAACTATATTCTCAACCGACAAACTCCCATCTGTAGACGCTGTCCATTCCTACTTTTGCCCATTACAGAACACCTCTCCCCCATCATTCCACGGGATATCTCTAGTGCTCTTGTATGGCACAGGTCCAGGTACAGTAATGATAATCGGAGCTGGCCTAGCAAGCGCTGAAATATTGATCGTCCGGTATGGAATGGAAATTGTAGCAACTTCTCTTCCATCATTACTCACTTTATTCTCAACATCTTCTTTCACAACTCTATCAAATTGCAAACAGCCCTCATCCATCATTCTCTGAATATCCTTTCTCAAAAAATTGCAACCCTCTGGATGCATTTCACACTCTGAGCAGTCAAGAGAACAACCTGGAAACACCCCCTTCTTCAACAGACTAGTCTTCACAAACCCCAACGGAGTCTTCAAATCCCCAACATCCGTTACCAGATTTAGCTTATCCCCCTCAATAATGGCATTGGCTCTTTCCACCCCATGATTCGGCATCAGGTTCTGATTCACATTGGGCCCATTGTTGATGAAGTTGATAACTTTGGAATCAAGCAGATCCTGGACTTTGTGCTTGAAGGCTTTGCAATTGTCAATATCATGGCCTGGGGCGCTTGAGTGAAAATCACAATGAGCATTCGCATCGTAGCCAGGAGGCGGTGTACCCGTGAGAGGAGCCAGAGTCCTCTTCTAAACTAATTGTAACTACAGCAGATGTTGTAACAAATGAGAATACGGCATCGGAGGATTCGCAAACTGTCTATCAGGCATTCTGCATGTAGCATCATAAGGCCGTGGAGCGTTGACTTGTTGCTGAGCTGTGGCCGGAATATTTACTGTAGCAACTTTTTGATGATGATGGGACTGAGCTCTACCTTTACCCTTGTGAGAAATAGCGTTTGCATCCCCTTCCCTTCTCTTAGGGTTCACTGAATATGGTTTCTTTGTTCCTCTCGAAGAGGATCCACCACCATTTGGAATCTTTCCAGACTTAATTCCACTTTCAACCCTCTCACCAGCAATTACCAGATCCGAAAACCCTACAGACATGCAGCCTATCAACTTTTCAAAGTACACACCAGGCAGTGAGGCCATGAACAAGTCGATCAATTCCCTTTTGACCATAGGGGGTTGTACCCTTGCAGCTAGATCCCGCCACCTCTGGGCGTATTCCTTGAAGCTCTCAGTACTTTTCTGCGACAAGCTCTGCAATTGTACCTTGTTTGGGGCCAAATCACTATTATACTGATAGTGACGCACAAAAGCTTTGGCCAATTCTCTCCATCTGCGGATATGAGTCCTCTCAAGTCCCATATACCACTCCAAAGACGCCCATGCCAGACTGTCTTGGAAAAAATGCATCAGCAGCTTTTCATCATTGGAATAAGCAGACATCTTCCTGAAATACGCCCGAATATGCACTCTTGGACAGGTCGTCCCTTTATATTTGTTAAAATCGGGCATCTTAAATTTGGGAGGAATCCTGACTCTAGGAACTAGACCAAGATCTGACATATCAAGACCCAAAGAGTTCTGATTCTCAAAAGACTTCATCTTCTCCTTAATCAATTTGAACCTTCGGTCAGCTTCAGTCAGTAAACCACCATCCATATCTCTCATGGAAAACACAGCATCCTGGTTATCTTCCCAATGAGGGCCAGCAGCCCCGTGCATAGCGCACACACTTCCATTACCAGCAATGTTACCATTCTCATTCGCAACTCCTCCGCCCGGAGGTATGACAGTAGTAGGGATACCATGTGGGATAGATCCACCGATCGGTGGAGGAATGACACCAACTCCTCCATGCAAAATACCCTCTTCGTCAACCTGTGCTATCAATGGTTGGACCAAAGTTCTTAATTGTTCCTATCCACTAGCAACAGTCTGCATCAACTCTATGAATTGAGCCATGCGAGCCCTGACTTCCTGCAACTCGGCTTGAACCTGATCCATTACTCTTTGCTGATTCCCTCGAGTCGAATACCTGTGGAAACTGAACTCCTCAATCCTGTTACTAAAGAAAACTAAACAGAGTTAGGAACAGAAGCCCCTGAGAACACCTGCGATGCGAATGAAAATGCAAGATGCAAAAATGCAAACATGTATATATGCAACAGGGAAATCCCCCCCCCCCCAATTCTAGTTCCGAGAATGACAGGACGACAATGGAGAACCCATAAACAAGCATAGAGCAAGAACCTCATATATAAAGATGAACAGCCAAACAGGAAGCGTACAGGCATAACACTGAGTACAAACAGAATGACATCAACCAACAAGCCTGGTGATGGTCAATATAATAGCAACAACAAGCTACAAGGAAATAGAAAACATCAAGTGCGACGCCAAGCCCGAAACTCCTCTAACAACCCCTGTGTCTCAGGATTATCCAGTCTAGTGAGAAATCCCTGGATGAGTAGCTCTCGATGGCTAATAGTGCACTGTAAACCCTCAGCGTAGTCTTCCCAAGCACCTTCACCAAAGACTTCTTTCAGCCTGCGCCTCTTCGAATCAGCCCTCAGCTTGTAGTCCTTCAAAGTCACAAGTGCTCTGTTTAGCCTGCAATCGCTATCTCGCCTGAGTGAAGCTTCAGTCGAGATCTTCTCATCTCTCACTCTGAGCTGAGCCTTTAGCTTGGCAATCTGTTGTTTCAACCCATCTTCATGTGCTTTGTTATTAGTGAGGGTTGCATTCCACTGCTCGTTGAACTTAGAGATCTCTAGATAAGTTTTGTCTAATTCTTTCTTCTTGGAAGCGAGAACATCACTAACAGCTTTGAGATCCAAACCCAAATGCTCTCGAGAACTAGTTTGCTTGGTCAAATCCATACCCAATTTGTTCACAAGCTCAGTGTGCCTTTTCAAAGAATAAGTTGCTTCATTCTTCTCGCCCCGAAGCTGAGTAATCTCTTCTTCCAACTTCTCATTCATTTTCTGCAACTCTTCTTTTTTGAACCATAACTGATTGTACTTCTGAATATCCATAGTGGTAGGCTCCTCAATCATAAGAGGATACAGAGGCTCAACAGAAGGAAACGGCATCAGGAACTTTGCAGCTCTATCACGAATCCAAGTCAGATAAGGGTCGTAGGCTCTATTATTACTCTTCCCCAATAATTCCTTTCCTTTCCTGTGAATACTTCCCCAAGCATGCTCCACTTTGGCTAAGGCATCCCTTTCCAACAATCCGGTGAGATACAGAGATTCCTGTATCTCCTCTTCCTTCGGAGGATCTCTCAGTGCGTACCCAAACTGCCTAACCAACAAGGATGGGTTATAGTTGATGCATCCTTTCCTTCCAACCAAAGGGACATTAGGAAATCCGCCGCAACTATAGATGATCTCTGTACCGAGCCTATCTCTGTCAAACCAGTTTATGTTCTCTGCAGAAAAACCCATCAACCTATCTGACCACTCTGAAGTACCAGCAGTAGCAACAAACAGACATGTCTTGGGCATATGACTATCAAACCATCTGTACAACAAAGGAACACAACAAGATACATTCTTTCCCCTCCAGTTCTCATTCTTGTGGTGAACAGAATGATAGACGTCGCCTAGCAGCGTGGGTACCAGATTCCTGGAAGCAAATATATAGAATGCATCTGCATCTACAAAATCCGGAAGATAAGGGAACAATATGATACCATAGATGCAAAGAGCTAAGATGGCGCTAAACATAATCCAACACCCGTCTTTGGCAAACTGCTGAGCCTTATCAACCAGGAAAGGCAAAGGAAAACCAAACATCCCACTCCTTTTGATCATCTTCCCCTTCAACTCTGAAACATCCAAATGCAGTGCAGCAGCGAGCTTAGCCAGATCAGGCTCAGTATCAATGTGGTAGAACGGCATCTGGTCTAAGATAGAAACACCCAGCAGCTCAGAATACTCCTCTAGGGTAGGTGCCAGAACATAATCCGGAAAAACAACACACCTCAGCTGTGGGTCATAGAACTGCAGAAGAGTATAGATACCACTGATCTCATATGTTGAAGGCCTACAAACACATCTCAACAATATCCCATAAGATTGCCTGAAGTCTTCCATCACTTTCCCATCAGCCATGGCAATCAAACTCAGCAAATAACTAACATCCGGAGTTGGGAACCTGTAGGCTATTGTCCTCTTCAAGGGCTCCATGTCAGAAATAAGGAACAAGATCAGTAGAATCGGGAAAGCAATATGCACCTGTAACATAAATACATGTTAATGAGAATGCAGATGAAAATGCACATGCAAATGTAAACAGGGGATCAAGATTGATGTGTTGTTGATCGAGAAGAACCAGGGCTCTACTTTAGCAAGAACATATACTCTGATAATAGGAACCTCTAATACCAAGAACACGGATTCACACTGCAAAGAAAATCGGGTAGTCTGAAAGTCAAGGTTTCCTGCATAACCCAGTCCCTCTCACAGGTATGGACCTATCCACTGATAAGGTTCGGCATCCTATGTGTTCATCAGCATCACAGACTTTCAAGAAATGATGACACGTTCACCATTTTTGGTTTCGCGTCATAATCTCCCGAAGAGGCCTCACTTAGCTGAATCACAGATGATCGGTCCCCAGAGTCGACAATCCTCAGATCCAAAATCCCCTCAGATCCTAAGGACCGGAAAGGAAATCATCAAAGAAAATCTCGTCTGAGCGCGAATTTCATGGGAACTTGTGCCTGCTAAGCAAGCAGGTCCACCACTACTCTCCACTACTAATGCTACGTTTGTGCTCAAGCTCGGGTCCAACTTATCTCTCAATGGAACATTCCCTTCCCACAGCACAGCAATAATGATACAATGCGGAAAGTAAAATGCGAAAGTAAATAAAGCACATATATACAACACCCGAAGATAAACAAACAAGCGCTAGGATTGACTCGCTTAGGGGATGCTCGATGTCCCCAGCAGAGTCGCCAGCTGTCGCAACTGCGAAAAACACCCGGCAGAAAACAGAAGAGTCGCCACCTTTCGTTATTTATCCCAAAGAGAGGGAAAGGAAACAATTGGAAAAACCTAATGAAAAATGAAAAGACAAGGATATCGCAACCAAGTCCTGGGTTCGGGAGTCAGTTACGCAAGGGGAAGGTATTAGCACCCCTCACGTCCGTCGTACTCGACGGGATCCACGCTTGTTGTCTATCTAAGGGTGTGTTTAATCTATCTAACTAAAGGTCTCATGGACAAAATAAAAGAAAAGAGACTCAGAAGAGCATTGTCGCTCTGTGCGTACGTATTCCCTCGTGCAATGGGAAAGTCAGAGTCAACGTAGTTCGGCTAACTATGGGTGAAAGGTAGGGAAAGGTTGCTCACCAAGACATCACCGTCTTGTGCCTACGTATTCTCATCTGGTATAAGAAATCAGAGTAAACGTAGTTCGGGATAACAAGAACACCGGTTTGTTCAAAATGTTTTACCCGAGTAGGGTTAAACCTTCGTTCTAGAAGTTAGGGAAAATGCCTGCTTGCGGTAGAACCAAAGGTTAACAACACTTTTTTTTATGAAAAAGGTTTTCCATTATTAAAGGTCCCAAAGGACAAAATGAAGTTTGAAATTGTTTTTTAAGTCTTTTAGAGAAGAAGTGTTTTGAGTTTGATTTGTAACTCATGTTGCACTAAAGACTATGACCTAGGAGCAAATGCGTCGCATATCACCCTAAGGGTGTACACTAGACACTCTAGACAATTGAGAGGCAACCACCCAATCATCATTTCCCAAGTACTTAAGGCTCGTAATGCACAACATTCATTAGCCTTTATTACGTGTTTTGAAATGATTTGAAGATGAGAAGAGAAAGGACACACTAAAGGGAGACTAACTCGAACCTAAATGTTGTCATGCAAAGTGGACTTAGAGTTGGGATTTAAAGGGGAAACATCTACCTTAATGTTAGCATGCATGGTTTGAGTCCTAATGTCTATCATAACCAATCTTGAACAAGAAAGATTAGAAGTCCTAAGGGAACATGGCAAAGGAAGACAAAGGAAGAAGAAAGATCAAACACAAATGAGAGTGAAAATAGGGATGCAAACATGGAATGCAACACACAAGCAAAGGGAGGAACAAAGTGTGGGGTAAACACCACCACAAGCACATATAGACCTTTATTAATGCGAGAAATAAAGATGCAAAACACAAGAGGAAATGAAAATGCAAGCAGGTAAGCAAACATGAACATGCAAGCATGTCACACTACGAACAACTACACATAAGTGTGCATCCAAGTGGAATACAAACACAAGTCGACGAAGTCTCGATTAAACAACCAAAACAACGACATATATCCTATAACATTTCACTTCTAATGCATCATATTGAACTATGATGATTTGATGTGAAACGGTACTCAAACAAGAAAAACAGCAAAACAGAACCACTGGCACAATGTTAATCGGTTAACACTGGAGGTTAATCGGTTAACCTTTGAAAATCATGAAATTTGTACATGTTAATCGGTTTACACCAAGCGCTAACCGATTAACACCTTGAAATCTTGGAAAAATTTGAATATATGTCATGGTTAATTAGTTAACCAAATGTGTTAACCGATTAACAATGTGCCAATAGCAGAAAAACTGCAACAGAGCAGTATGTTCAGCAAATAAGCACTTATCCGATCAACCGGATGATCGCATAATCACTTAATCACGAAATTAAACCAGCAAATCATGATTCAAACAGCATGTAAACAGATTAACACAACCAAATCATGAATCAAACGGATCAAATTAACCAAAACTCAATCAAATATGAAAATCCACATGATTATGCAAAATAAGCTAAAAAAACAGATTCAGATCAAGAATTTCCAACCTACGAAGCGGGGATTTGCTCCGGTTAGTGTTGATTCGCTGGAAATAAGCAGATCGAAGCAAGAAAACCGTAGATTCTTCTAGATCCAAGTATGCTCTTGTTGTAGGAGTGAGGATTCACCAAGATCAAGCCAAAATAAGCCAAATAATCACTTCTAAAATCACTTCAAAGTTCATATCCAATTTTGCACGAAAATTGGATGAAGAAATTAATTCAATGGAGAGAATGGATGAAGGTTTAGCTCTTAGAAATCAAGGATTCCAATGAAGAATTAATTATTTCAATGAGAAGAGCTTGGTGAGGATTTTGGAGATTGGAAAATTGAGAGAGAATTGAGAGAATGAGATCAATTCTGAAAATAAGGGTGAATTATGAAAGATTAGATTGCTTTGGTTTGGAGTGGATCACTTAAATATCACTTAGGCTTGGATCCAAATGAGAGGTTTGGAATATGGTTTGTGAAATTGTGGTTTGGAATGAGGAATGGGCATTTGGAGGGAAAATTAAATTAAACACAATTCAAATATGTTCTAGATCCTTCCCATAGTGAAAATCAGATTTGCACATGACCAAAATTGGACTCCAAAGTGGTTTGTATTGAAAATTCATGTGCAGAGGCAAAACCTGCACTGGTTAATCGATTAACCATATAGGTTAATCGGTTAACACCTTCAAAACTTCATATTTGACCTGATTTTGACTTGGTTAATTGATTAACCATATTGGTTAATCGGTTAACACCTTCAAATTTTGAATTTTGGCGCCTTTTGGAGGGAAATCTGCCCATTTCTTGCCGTTTTGAGCTCTATTCAACTTCTGAAACTTGCTTTTGAATATCATAACCATGAAAATGCTTGTGATAGCCTGAATGCTGCCCTCTGAGCTGAAAATACCCTGCAAAATAAAATAAAATCGGTCACCCGACTGCTTGGCAAAATAAATGCCAGAGCCTCTGATGCTCGTTGTTCAGGTTCATGCACTGAGATGAAAACTGAGCCACGGGAAAACCTTGATCCCTTGTCTCAAGAACGAATGCTATGCAAATGCAGAAATGCGAAGATGCAAAGAAGCGAAAGCCAGATGCTGCTAAACAGAAAGGCAAATTTTGGGGTGCTACAGGTCCTTCCAAAACTACCTTCACCAAGGGAATCTCTTTACCTCGAAGTTGCTTCTCGTTCATCAATTCGAACTAGCAACGCTTCAACAATCATATTATCTCTCACTTGTACACCATCCATCGGAATCAATGTACTTCCTCAACTTAGACACATGAAACACATCAGGCAATTTTCACAAGCGACAGCGGTAAAACAGTTTATCATGCTATTTTCCCCACGCTTCCGCTGCGCCACTCTGATACAGATCGACAAAACACAACGTGTGCTTCCGAGACTTCAAAGTTTGACTAACACCAGTTACCACCGTAACTCGCAAAACACGCCTTTTCTTGGATTCTCTTGATCTTTTCAGTCGTCTCTTGCACAATCTCAAGTCCGAGTACCGCACTCTCGCCTGACTCATACCAACACAAAGGAGTCCTACACCTTCTACCATACAAAGCCTCATACGATGCCATTCCGATACTAGAATGATAATTGTTATTATAAGTAACTCAATCAACGACAATCAACTATCCCCCCGATCCATCTTGATCCAACACACAAGATCTCAACCAATCCTCTACAGACTGGATAGTTCTCTCTATCTGTCCATCCGTCTGCAGATGATAGGCAGAGTTCAACTTCAACATAGTACCCAAAGCGTCTGTAAACTCTCCCAAAATCTCGATGTAAATCTCGAATTTCCATCTGACACAATATTCGATGATATCTCATACAACTTCCTCAATATACATCTCAGTTAGCTTCAACATAGAATGATTAATCCTCTTTGGTATAAAATGAGCTGATCTAGTCAATCTATCCAAAATCACCCAAATTGAATCATATCCCTCTCACCGTCTTTGGCAAACCCGACACAAAATCCATGGACATACCATTCTATTTCCACTCTGGAATATTCAACAGTTGCATCAGACCCAACGGTCTCTGATGTACAATCTTCGACTGTTGACAAGTCTAACCATCGTATACAAACTCAACCACTTCTTTCTTCATCCCTGACCACCAAAACCATTCTATCAAATCCTGGTACCTCTTCATAGCACCGGTATGGATACTAAATCCACTTAGGTGTCCATCCTCAAGAATACTCTTAACCAACTCACATTGTCAGGAACACAAACTCTATCATAACATCTCATGATACCATTTCCCCTAATCCAAAAATCAGCTCTTCGACTTTGATTCATCAAATTTAGCCGATCTACCAACTCAAATAAAAATTATGACCTCCTCGAATCTCATCAAGAATACTAATAGTAAGCCTCAACATAGAAAGCTCAACTCCATAAGAAGTCTCTTCACAGACCAAACTCATATCTCGAAATTTCTCAATCAGTCCTAACTCTTTTACCATCACCTTCGGTATAAGCAAAGAGTTCCAAATCAATGCATCAGCCACCACGCCTACTTTACCCGAATGGTAATTCAACCCAAAACCATAATCCTTCGGAAGTCCCAATTATTTCCTCGGCCTCATATTTAACTCTTTCTAATCAACCAAATACTTTAAGCTCTTAAGATCACTAGACATCTCAAATCTCGAACCACACAATGAAGCCTCCAAAGCTTCGGCACAAACACAACAACAACCAACTCTAAACCATGCTTCAGATAATCCATCTTATGCACTTTAAGTTGCCTTAAAGCATACGTTAAAACTTTCTGATTTTGTACTAACATACCTTCCAATCCACTCAACAAAGCATCACAATATACAACAAATAGTTCTGCCAGATTCGGCAAAATCAAAACGTGAGCTGCTGACAGCCTCCCCAAAAGCTCTTGAAAATTTCTTCACACTTTACATCCAAAACAAAATCCTGAACTTTCCTAGTCTACCGCGTCAAAGGCAAAGATAACTTGGAAAATCCTTCAATGAATTCCAATAACAATCTGCCTACCCAAGAAAACTTCTAATTTCAAATACAGGTTTTTGGAGCTCCCAATTGCCACACAACTCCAATCGTCGTCCTATCAACCACAAACTCTACTCTAAATCACAAGACCAAGGAACTCACTTCGTCCAACCAAACTCACACTTTGACAGTTTTGCATACAACTGCTTCCCTTTCCACACTGGTAACAAAATTTCCAGATGCTCAGCATGATCCTCTTTACTCTTCGAATAACCCAAAATATTGTCGATTAACATAACCATCAACTCACTCAAATAAGTATGGAAAAAATCCCATTCATATACTCCACAAACCCACATGGTGCCTTAGTCACCCCAAATGGCACTACGAAATACTCATCATGTTCATACCTTGCTTTAAAAGCAGTCTCTTGAATATCTTCAGCCTTTGCACGAATCTGATGATACCCAGATCTCAAATCCATCTTACCGAACACACTTGCAATAACCAACTGAACCATCAAATCATCAGTCCTTGGAAGTGAACACTTATCTTGATAGTTACCTTGTTCACTTGTCTATAATCCACCCAAAGCCTCACAGAACCTTCTTCCTTTATAATCAACAAAATTGGTGCATCCCATGGTGACACACTCAGACAAAAGATCCTCTCCTCAAGCGAATCTTCAAGTTGACTCTTCAACTCTTTCAATCCCAATGCGTACACATTATATAGAGTCATCAATATCGGGCTAGTTCCAGGAACTAAGTCGATCACAAACTCCACTTCACGTTCCGACGGTAAATCACTTATCTCATTAGGAAGAACTTCCAGACAATAACAATTAGTTGGCAAACCACCAACTCCCCCACTTGCATTAACACTCAAAGTTTCCATCAAAGTAAACATCTCAACACCATCTTGCACCGACTCATCAAAAAAATCTGTAAGCACTTAGCTTAACTCAAAGTAATTCACTGTTCACACCATCTAAGCTTGCAAGACACGTCCATCCCATCCAACATGACTCTGCCCACTATCAACAAGAGATTAAGGGTGATCAGTCTCTCAAGTTGTCAATAGACAGCCGAAAATCATGATGAGGTATAAACCATCTTTACCAAACTATAAGAGCATTCATCGATACACTGATCCACCACTCCACACTTGAAGCATCCTGGAGAAGCATAAGCTTCTCCCCACTTGATTCATTCTCACTTCTGCAGACAAAGGTTAGAAAACAAACGTGTACCGACAATGTTTTTACACAATGTCGCATACAAGGGAATAAACAACATTAGACAACTTGGCCAGACGGATCGACCTACTCTAATACCACTAATGTAACACCCTTTTCGACCCCGCAATTATCATGGCAAAATTACACCGATTTTAGAGTAAATAAATAAATATCAATAAAAATCCACCAAAAGGGCGTAAATTTCTCAATGTCATCAAAATAGGTCAATACTCCGTAACTACGGGTTTTCCCCAAAATACATCAAACAACATAAAACAGCGGAACTCAAAGCATAATTCAAGGTTTTTCCTCATAAGGGAAAGTTATCAAAATAACTCAACGGTATAAAGTTTAACCCAATGAGCCCAACCCAAAGTTACATATCAGAGCAAGACCCTCTAAGTTAACCATAAAGGCTAACGACTCTAAAACTTCAAAAATAACTCCTCGACAGCATCCACAGCTAAACCTAGTCATCTGCACGTTACCCACGTGGAGGTAACATTCAAACAGGCAGGGTGATCAAAACAATTCATAATAATCAATGTATAATAATTAATGCATAAACGGCATCATAATTATATTCAACACATTCATATTCCTTAAATATGCCTCGAAGGCCTCAATGTCATAATTTATACAAAAAGGCTCATAAATGCATATGCAACATAGACTCAATGCATGTGGTACCTGTCATCACAGTGCGATGGACACTGGACCATCAACCCTCCATAGATCCCCATCAATAGGATCGATTCTACTTGAGAACCGGAGCATACCAAAATACTTCACATCCACACAGTGGGATTGAAGCCAAAGTAATCGAGGTCCTGAACCGAAGTCCGGATGCACATGAATGCATGATGCACACGTCACAAATCATCCTCATAATAACATCATAGGTGCATCATCATTCATCATATTCATCATCATCAAACGTCATAGCTCATCATCATAATCATCATCATACATCACGTCATCATCGCACATCATAATAATCATCATCACATATCATGTCTGAAGGTGAGAAAATACTTAGAAGGGGGGGTTGAATAAGGATTTAGAAAATATTATGGCAATAAAAACACAGTGATTTTTATCCTGGTTCGTTGAACTCAACTAATCTAGTCCACCCTATCAAGAGTGATTTGCCTTTCTCCACAAGGACTTAATCCACTATAATCAACTGATTACAATATCAACCACTAAGAACAATTGTCTTAGTCTTCCCAAGAACTACTGATCACAACTCGGTCTTCTTAAGGAACTTTTACAATCAAATGTAAACTAAACAAGTGTTTGAAATGCTTCTAAGAAAGCTATATCACAACTGTGATTTACACTTAAGTTTAAGAACGTATGAAACTATTCAACAAAGAAATAATAATTTGTATGAGAGCTTTTTGAGAGAGTTTCAATGAATTTGTCAAAATACGTCAATGTTCGTCAACTGTAGAAAGTTGTTGAAGTCTTGCTTTTATAGATGAAGAAGTCCAAGACGTTGCAAGCTTGAAGACCGTGTACTGCAAAGTAGTTGTAGCCTTTTGTCTTCACATCACTTAACTTTTCCTAGAAGTAGAACATTCAGAGAAAACCTTTTTGCCTGAGTTCTTGTGTCTAGCAAGAAAGAGGAAAGAGTCGTTTGGCATAACCAACGATTATAACTTTGAATAATCTTCTTCAACAAGTTTCTGTTTCACAGCAATTAACATCAGAGCCTTGAGTGATCAGAGTTTGTTGTATCAGAGTGTTGCAGCAAGTGTGCTTCAGCGTGAGATTAATCAGAGCAGAGTTTGGAGATCAGATCCTCAGTACTTGCAGCAAACAGTACTATCAGAGTCTTCTGAAAAATAGTGCTTGAAACTCTTCATACAAAGTCTTCAGTCTATGCTTCAGATGCTTCTGTAGCTTCTGCTTCAGAGTCTTCTGTAGGCAACGCTCAGAGTCTTCTGTAAGCAGCGCTCAGATTCTTCTGTAGGCAGCGCTCAGAGTCTTGCGTAGTTCAACGTTCAGATCCATTTTTGCTTTCAAAGGAATATTAAATTTAATATCTGCAGAAAAAATACTTGAACAAATTTAGAGTATATAATTTCTTAATACAAAATTTCATTAGTGTTATCATCAAAACATAGAGATATAACTAAGAACCAATCTGTGTTCTAACAATCTCCCCCTTTTTTATGATGACAAAAACATAGGAAATTTTGTTCAATAAAGAGATAAATTATAACTCCCCCTGAGATTATGAATCTCCCCCTGAATTGAATACTAAGAAAGAATAGAAACTTCCCTTTTTGCATGAGTATTCTTTTCAGAATCAGAGCCTGAATGTTCAAAATTAGAGTTTGATTTGGATGAACGTTTCAAAATCAGAGCCTGATTGGTTAAACCTTGATCTGGGGATCTCAGAGTTACTTTAATGAATTTTGTCAGATTTATCGTTATTGTTCTGAAAGACTAAAAATTCATGTTAGTTATGATTTGATATTTCTGAATTCCATTTAGGTAAAGTTTATTTGAACAGTTAGAATTTCATTTTCTCCCCCTTTTTGTCATAATCAAAAAGAAACATTTTTAAAGACCAATAAAAGGAAATAGAGAGAAAAGATATAATTATATAGAGAAAACAGATAAGGAAAATATTCAGATTCATTCATTCAAATATTCAGATAAAACAGACAAAACATCAGATAAGAAATTCAAAAAACAAGTGCTCAAACATCAGATAAAGAAAACATAAATCTAAGATTGTTTGGAGAGGAGCATCTTCAGAAGGTGGGTGATCTCAGAAGAAGATTCTTCTTGCTTGGACATCCACTTCTCAATGTTGTCAGTCTTCTGATCTTGCCTTGCCATCCAGGACTTTATCTCAGATTGACCAACTTCCAGCACATCAATCTTATCTTCTAAATCTGGATTCTCTTTCTTAATCTCAGAAGAAGTAGACAGAGCAGATTCTGATGCAGGAGTAGGAGCAAAGTCAATAGTCATTGCAGTTGCAGAGTCTGGAGCCACAGATTTAGAGAGTTTGTCCACAGTCGTCAGAGCTAAAGGATTTTCTTCCAGAATGACTTCAGAAGCAGATCCTTCAAGAGTCTCAGAAGTGGCAGACACTCCAGAAGTTGAAGGTACATCCTTAAGAAGCAAAGTTGGAGATCTTTTCATATTCCATAGCATGGTTCTGGCAGTCTCAGCAAATCTGATCTTCGCATCATCAGAGTAGACACTCTTCAGATTTGAAGCAACAGTGTTGAATCTGGACATGAAGCTATTCCAAATAGCATCAGATTCATCTGAATTCATGGTTGAAAGGCATCTCTTCTTCACATAGTCTAAACTTATCCTTATTTCTTTCATAAAATTAGCAAATAAAATATCAACATTTAGCCTTGGTTTAGGTTTAAGAAAGGCTTCCAGAATGGATGGCTTGGATTGAACTGGTGGGGGTGGTATCGTAAATGTTGGAATAATAAACAGAGGGCGAGGATATGGTGGTTTTGATTGAGCAGGAATGAGATGAAAGAATGGTTTTATTCGGCATATGGATGGAATAACAGCTCTTGGATTAATAAAGTATGGAACAAAAGCTGATGGTTTTGGTTTAGGTTTTGGAGTGGATTTAGGAATGATAGCATCAGATGAAATAGATGTATCTTGTTGTTTTGGTTCATATCCTCTGAGAGAGGAGGGTGAGCTTACTTCTGGGTGAACATCAGATTCAGATGAATCAGATGAGGTAGATGAGGGACAGGATATGGAAGATACGTCAAACATAATTTTGAGGGGTTGGATGTCTAGAACCTCAGAATCAGATATGTATGATTCAGTAGGTTTGTGTTGTTCTGGTTGCGGATTGGAAGGTATAGATTTTGGTGGTTCAGATACAATAGGTTCAGATGGTATTGGTTCAGGTACAGAAGTTTGTTGAAGTTCAGGTTGTTGTGGAGAAGGTTCTTGTGGTGTTGGTGTTGGTTCTGCTGGTTTTGGTGTTTGTAGTTCATATTTTTCAGAAGCTAGTGGTTCAGATGATTGTAATGGTGTATTGTCAGATGCAGTTTGTTTAGAAGATGGAGGTGATTGTACAGATGATTTAGATGGTACAGGAATGGTTTGAGTTTGAGAAAATGGAGGTTCAGGAACAGAGCTAATTGTTGATGATTCTATTGCAATTTCAGAAATAGTAGGTAAGGATTTTTTAGTACCTCTTATCTTGATGCGTTTGAGAGGTGCAGAAGGAGCTACTCCAAAAGATTTCCTTTTCTTCTTCTTCTGAGGTTCTTCAGAAGTTTTCTGCTTCTTCTGAGGTTCTTCAGAAGTTTTCTGTTTCTTCTGAGGTGAGTCTGCAGCTTCTTCTTTTTCTAACTCTTGTTTTATCTGCCTCTTATGTTCTGCATAGAGATCCGGCATTGGTTCACGGTTTAGAAATCCTTATGGAAGTGGAATTCCTTGTTCCATACATGATCCAACAAATTTGATCAGAACTTCCTTTGGTTCTTCTGCATAAAACGTTGGAAAGTTTTCTACCAAAATTCTTCGTTTGCTTACTTCTTCTGTATTGAGTTTGTTATGAGCAGAAGTAAGTTCATCAATAACTTTCAGCCTCTGTAAACTTTTAGCATTCAGAACTTTTCCAAGAATGGATGTAAGTTCTTCTTTCAATCCATCCACATGCAGATGCTCCACCAGACCATTCTCTGTCAGAATGTCTGAGATCAACCTTCCACAAGGGATCCAATTTCTACCCTTTGTATGTTTTGTCTTCATGTCTTCTCTAGATGCCTTGACATGATTCCAAAGATGAGAGAAGAGCAGATGAGGCAGATCTACCTTTGTGCTCTGACTGAGGCAATACATGAAGTAAATTTGATCATTGTTCACATAGTCAGGTGAATTGGTAGACTTTCTATGGTGAATGCAACCCATGAAGATTTTGGCCCAGATCTTATAATTTGGTTTCAGATCTTTGAACTTGTTAGAGGGTTCTCCAGAAGCAATCACCTCTTCATAAACAGCGTTCATGTTGACACGTCCAGTCAGATGAGAAACTCCATCGGTTTCCTCATATCCAATTAGTTTCCTTATAAGGTCTTCTGTAATCACAATTTCTTTTCCCAGAACAGATGACACAATGAACTTGGGATAAGCATGAGCATGAATCCATAACTCTTTTACTAAAACTGGATAAACTGGCCCAAACAGTCTATCAAAGTACTTTGTCCATCCTTGAGCATCAATGACGGAACGCAGATTAAATCCATTTTCAGCCTGAGAAGCAAAATCCACCAAAGATTCACACAAAACTTCCAATTTCTCAACAGGAGTGAGATTCGTTCTAACAGGTTCCTTGAAAGGAACAGCACCCAGATTTGATGATGATACAGCTGCCATTGTTGATTGGAATTGAGCTGAGGTTGAAGATGAAGTAGCCATTGAAGAAGATTTTGGGTTACGAACAGTTTTGGGTTTAGGGTTTAGATGAAAGCAAAAGAATAAGCAGAAATGCAAATAAGTGTTTGTGAGAGTGAAAAGTGTGAAATGTTGAGATTTGTGGAATTTATAGAGAAAATTTAGGGCACACAAAAGGTCACACATTTAGCAGGTTCTCATTTAACATTTAATAGCATTTAATGAAAAGAATATAATCATTTCAAAGCATTAATGATTCTGACAATTTGGGGAAAAACGAGAAACCAACTATTCAGATTCAGAGTGACACGTGTTTGTTTGCATGTGCTTCTGAAACCTCTTTGAGAAATGAAACGTTAGCCAACGTTCAGATGCTCTTAGACTTGTTAGTTCAGATACACACAGAATTAATAATTCAAGAAATTAAATAATTTACATATGAAATACTTCAGAGTTTAAACATTTTGCATCTGAGAAAGTTGCTTTTGATCAATATTATTCTGGACAGAATTCCATACCAATATTTTTCAGAATAAACTTAAACCTATCTTCAGCAAGGGGTTTTGTGAAAATATCAGCTCATTGATGATCTGTATCAACAAAGTCTAAATTTATAATACCCTTCTGAACATAGTCTTTGATGAAGTGATGTTTAATTTCTATATGCTTAGCTTTAGAGTGTAAAATTGGATTTTTAGATAAGCATATAGCAGAAGTATTATCATAGAAATATTACTCTCAAAGATCTGATAGTCTTCTAGCTGACTTTTCATCCAGAGCATCTGTGTGCTACATCCAGCAGCAGCAATATATTCTGCTTCTGTAGTTGATAGAGCAATTGTAGGTTGTTTCTTGCTGTACCAGGAGATTAAATTTCTTCCCAGAAATTGACAACATCCAGAAGTACTTTTTCTTTCAACTTTGTCTCCAGCGTAATCAGCATCACAGAATCCAACTAGTTTAAATTCATCAGATTTTCTGTAACACAAACCCATATTAGAAGTACCTTTTAGATACCTTAGAATCCTCTTAACAGCATTTAAGTGTGATTCTTTGGGATCTGATTAGAATCTTACACACAAGCATACACTGAATAAAATTTCAGGTCTAGAAGCAGTTAAGTAGAGAAAAGATCCAATCATACCTTTGTAGAGTTTCTGATCTACTTTTTTACTTACCTCTTCCTTACCAAGAGTGCTTGTTGGATGCATAGGAGTCTTTTCCATCTTACTTTCAGTCATGTTGAACTTCTTCATAAGCTCTTTTACATATTTGGTCTGATGAATGTAAGTACAATCTGGAGTCTGGTTGACTTGAATTCCTAGAAAGAATCTCAATTCTCCCATCATGCTCATCTCAAATTCAGCCTGCATACATTGAGCAAACTCCTTTCCCAGCATAACATTGGTAGATCCAAATATAATATCATCTACATATATTTGAAAAATTAATAGATCTTTCTTAAATGTTTTACAGAAGAGAGTTGTGTCCACTTTGCCTCTGATAAAATTTTTCTCCAGAAGAAAATTACTTAATCTCTTATACCAAGCTCTGGGAGCTTGTTTTAAACCATAAAGAGATTTCTTAAGTTTAAAAACATGTTCTGGAAATTTATCACTTTCAAAACCAGGAGGTGGGTGAACATACACTTCCTCTTCTATAATCCCATTTAAGAAGGCACTCTTAACATCCATCTGATATAGAGTGATGTTATTTTGTGCAGCAAAAGAAATGAGTAAACGAATAGACTCTAACCTTGCCACAGGAGCATAAGTCTCTGTGTAGTCAATTCCTTCTTGCTGGCTATAACCTTGAGCAACAAGCCTTGCTTTGTTTCTTTCAACTTCTCCTTTTTCATTTAACTTGTTTCTGAAGACCCATTTAGTTCCAATTATATTGAATCCTTTTGGTCTTGGAACAAAATCCCAAACGTCATTTCTTGTGAATTGATTGAGCTCTTCTTGTATGGCAATTATCCAGTCATTGTCTTGCAAAGCTTCATCCACATAAGTTGGTTCAATAACTGACACCAAACCAAATAATGATGCTTTAGATGATCTGAGGTAGGATCTTGTTCTTATAGGGTCATCCTTCTTTCCAATGATCACATCCTCTGGATGAGAGGCCTTGATTCTGGAAGATGATCTTCTAACATTTGATTCTTCAGAAATATTCAAGTTGTTCATTTGAGTAGCCAAAGGAGTTGCATCTGGCGTTGCTTCTGGCTCTTTCACTAGAACCTTTTCTGCCTCTGAGCCTTCAGAGTCTGTGAGAATTACTTCTCTATCTGCAAAATTAGCAACCTGCTTTGGCTTTTGATTGCCAAGCTTATCATCAAATCTAACATGTATAGATTCCTCCACAATCTGTGTTTCAGTATTGTATACTTTGTAGCCTTTAGAGCGTTCAAAATAGCCAAGCATGAAACACTTCTGTGCTTTAGAATCAAACTTGTTCATATTCTCTTTAGTGTTCATCATATAACATATACATCCAAAAGGATGAAAATAAGAAATGTTGGGCTTTCTGTTCCTCCACAATTCATAGGGAGTCTTTTCCAGAAGAGGTTTTACAAACACTCTGTTCTGAATATAACAAGCTGTGTTTATTGCTTCTGCCCAAAAATGCTTTGCCAGATTAGTCTCGTTGATCATGGTTCTGGCCATTTCTTGCAAAGTTCTATTTTTCCTCTCTACAACTCCATTCTGTTGTGGAGTTCTAGGGCAGGAAAAATCATGAGCAATGCCATTTTCATTAAAATATTTTTCAAAATATTTGTTTTCAAATTCCCCACCATGATCACTTCTGACTTTAACAATTTTAAAATCTTTTTCATTCTGGACTTGTTTACAGAAGTCAAAGAACACAGAATGTGACTCATCCTTCTTGCCTCTGATGGATGCAGTTTTCACTGGTCCAAACAGATCAATGTGAAGTAACTCTAGTGGTCTTGAAGTTGAAACAAAATTTTTAGTTTTAAAAGAAGATTTTGAAAATTTTCCTTTTTGACATGCTTCAGAAAGAGCATCTGAGTTGAACTTCAACTTAGGAAGTCCTCTGACCAGATTGAGTTTATTAATCTGAGATATACGTCTCATATTAATATGCCCTAATCTTCTGTGTCAGACCCATTGCTCATCATTAACAAACATAAGGCATTTTACGTTCTGAACCTTAAGTTCTGAAAGATTGATTTTATAAATGTTGTTCTTCCTCTTTCCATTAAATAGGATTGAGCCATCCTTCTGACTAGCAGCCTTGCAACATTTTTTATTAAAGATTATGTCATAACCATTGTCACTTAATTGACTTATGGACAATAGATTATGCTTTAATCCTTCTACAAGTAAAACATTAAGATATAGAGGGAAGGTTACCATTGCCAATAGTACCAGAGCCAATTATCTTTCCCTTCTGATTCCCTCCAAACTTGACGTCTCCTCCAGATTTAAGCTCCAGGCTTTGGAACATAAACCTTTCTCCCGTCATGTGATGTGAGCAGCCAGAGTCCAAGTACCATGACTGGCGTCTTGACTTTGCTGCTAAATACATCTGCAACAAGTATTATCTTATCCTTAGGTACCCAGATCTTTTTGGGTCCTTTTGGGTTAATTTCCTTAAAAGTTTGTCTGAACTTCTGTCTTTTTACAACAGGTTTGTTCTGACTAACTTTTGGTTTAAACACAGGAACGCTCTGATCAGAACGTGTATGTTTAATATCATTCAGATGACCAAACTTAAAATGAGAATATAAGGGAGTCTTCTTAATGATAAGTTTATCAACAGGTATTGGATTTAAATCCTTTCCAGAGGAAGATTCATATCCAATTCCTTTCCTGTTGTTTCTGCTAACTCCATAGATCATTGAAGCCATCTTGCTTCTATCTATGCTTTTAGCCAGAAACTTCTGAAAACTATAGTCATATTCTTCTAAAATATTTTTGTATTTTGACTTAGTTTCAGATTCAGAGTCTTGTTGAGCTTTTTCAAAATTGTTTTTCATTTTCAAATTGTTTTCTTTGAGCTAAGCAACTTCTGACTTTAACAGACTATTCTCAGATTTAAGATTTCATTTAAGATTCTTGCATTTGAGCTTAATCTGGTTATAGTTTTTTAGGACTTCTGATAAAACCTTAATAAGTTCTTCCCTAGAGAGATCAGAAAGTACTTCTTCTGAGTCAGATTCAGAATCAGATTCAGATCCAGATGTTCCTTCATCTTGATCTTCCACGCCTGCCATCAGTGCCATGTTGGCGCATTCTTCTTCTGATTCTGATGAAGATTCAGATTCATCATCATCATCCCAGGTTGCCATTAGAACCTTCTTATTTTTGTCAAACTTCCTCTTTGGCTTTTCCTTTAGAAGCTTTGGACATTCATTCTTGTAATGACCAGGTTCCTTGCATTCATAGCAAACAACCTCCTTCTTTCCAGATCTTTTGTATCCAGAGGACTCTTTGTGTTGATCTGGCTTCTTGAAGTTCTTGAACTTCCTCTGTTTGTGCTTCCAGAGTTTGTTGATTCTTCTGGACAACAAGGACAGTTCATCTTCTTCTTTAGAAGAAGACTCTTCAGAACTTTCTTCTAACACCTGCAATGCTTTAACAGATTTGTTAGACTTTAAAGCAATTGACTTACCTTTCTTTTGAGGCTCGTCTTCTTCAAGTTCAATCTCATGGCTCCTCATAGAGCTTATTAGTTCCTCCAATGTGATCTTGTTCAGATCCTTAGCTAGCTTCAGAGCAGTGACCATAGGTCTCCATCTGATTGGCAAGCTTCTGATGATATTCTTCACATGATCAGCAGTTGAATAGCCTTTGTCCAGCACTTTTAATCCAGCTGTGAGGATCTGGAATCTAGAGAACATAGCTTCTATAGATTCAGATTCTTCCATTTTAAAGGCTTCATATTTTTGGATCAGCGCCAGAGCCTTGGTCTCTTTAACTTGTGAGTTCCCTTCATGAGTCATTTCAAAGACTCAAACAAATCAAATGCTGTTTCTCTGTTGGTAATCTTCTCATACTCAGTATGAGATATAGCATTTAATAAAAATTTTCTTGCTTTGTGATGATTTCTGAACTCCTTCTTCTGAGCTTCAGTCATAGATTTTCTATCAATTTTCTTGCCATCCCCATCAGTGGGGTGAACATAACCATCAATGACTAAGTCCTAAAGATCAGCATCATAACCAAGGAAGAAACTCTCTATTCTGTCCTTCCAATAGTCAAACTTCTCCCCATCAAACATAGGGGGTTTTGTGCTTATTCTATCCCTTTCTTCATATCTGTTGTTATTGTTGGATGTTGAAGCTTCAGCCATAATATCAACTAAGAAATATCAAGAGTTTTCTCACTGGATCTTTTCTGTTCACGGTGAAGTGATAGCACACACAGAATCGGAGCTCTGATGCCAACTGAAGGTGAGAAAATACTTAGAAGGGGGTTGAATAAGGATTTAGAAAATATTATGGCAATAAAAACACAATGATTTTTATCCTGGTTCATTGAACTCAACTAATACAGTCCACCCTATCAAGAGTGATTTGCCTTTCTCCACAAGGACTTAATCCATTATAATCAACTGATTACAATATCAACCACTAATAACAACTGTCTTAGTCTTCTCAAGAACTACTGACCACAACTTGGTCTTCTTAAGGAACTTTTACAATCAAATGTAAACTAAATAAGTGTTTGAAATGCTTCTAAGAAAGCTATATCACAACTGTGATTTACACTTAAGTTTAAGAACGTATGAAACTATTCAACAAAGAAATAATAATTTGTATGAGATCTTTTTGAGAGAGTTTCAATGAATTTGTCAAAATACGTCAATGTTCGTCAACTGTAGAAAGTTGTTGAAGTCTTGCTTTTATAGATGAAGAAGTCCAAGACGTTGCAAGCTTGAAGACCGTGTACTGCAAAGTAGTTGTAGTCTTTTGTCTTCACATCACTTGACCTTTCCTAGAAGTAGAACGTTCAGAGAAATCCTTTTTGCCTGAGTTCTTATGTCTAGCAAGAAAGAGGAAAGAGTTGTTTGGCATAACCAACGGTTATAACTTTGAATAATCTTCTTCAACAAGTTTCTGTTTCACAGCAATTAACATCAGAGCCTTGAGTGATCAGAGTTTGCTGTATCATAGTGTTGCAGCAAGTGTGCTTCAGCGTGAGATTAATCAGAGCAGAGTTTGGAGATTAGATTCTAAGCACTTGCACCGAACAGTACTATCAGAGTCTTCTGAAAAACAGTGCTTGAAACTCTTCATACAAATTCTTTAGTCTACGCTTCAGATGCTTTTGTAGCTTCTGCTTCAGAGTCTTCTGTATGTAGCGCTCAGAGTCTTCTGTAGGTAGCGCTCAGAGTCTTGCGTAGTTTAACGTTCAGATCCATTTTTGCTTTCAGAGGAATATTAAATTTAATATCTGCAGCAAAAATACTTGAACAAATTTAGAGTATATAATTTCTTAATACAAAATTTCATTAGTGTTATCATCAAATCATAGAGATATAACTAAGAACCAATCTGTGTTCTAACAATGTCATCATGTAATTCATCATAATAATCATCATCACACATCATGTCATCATATAATTCGTCATAATAATAATCATCACACATCATAGAAATCATCACATAATCATGTACCAATCACATAGAGCTCATATTCACACATATTAACCCATCATGTTATCACATATTAATTCATAATATTATCACATATTATCTCATATTAATTCATCAAACTATACTCGCGGCAATCCTCATATTATCACCCATTAATCGCATAAACCTCACTGTCATACTTAGGTTAACTCATCACAGGAATCACATAATCAAACATCACGGCATCGCTGCACAAGATCAACATTCGTGAAACTCTGCTACATTGGTTGGCATGTTCGCTATGCGAGTCTGGGGCGAGTTTCTTCGCTACGCGAAGGATTCTTCGCTAGGCGAGTTTGGGAATACATGGTTCGCTAGGCGAACAGTGCGATGACAACAAAATCTCCTACGCACCAGAACTGATTTTCACTCAATTACTCCTACGATTCACTTACCCAATGCCCCCAAAACATCCCTAAATCATCCCTAAGGTCCTACGGCAATAAAGGCACAAAAACTACGGTTTATTAGGCCAATCCCGGAACATATTCATGTCCTAAATCACAATTTCCCTACAATTGCCCTGAAGGCATCATAATTTCTCATATTAGATATTTATATCCCTTATGGTCAGACATATAACAATCCAAGGTTTTGGCCACAAAGGCCTAAGGTTTCCTAATCCTCATATCAAATATTCAGTGATACTTACCATTAACCAAACCCTCAGGGTCTCACCATCAATTTACCTTTTTTCCCACCATCAACCCAAAATCCCTTAAATCATAAATCAACCATAAACACATCGAAAGGCATACATGGAAAATCATAAAAAGCTATACTCCCTATACCTTAGCTGATTCAAAGCTTTCACGATTATCTTCGGGATCTTCCGAAGCTTTTGCCTCCACTTCTCTCTCCTCAGAGCTCTGGCCTCCATTCTTTTCACGGTTAACAAAAATGAATCCTAAACCTTCAGAATTCTATTTTGTCAAACTTAGACTTGGGCCACACAATTGGGCTTTTCCCATAACACCCTTACTAACTCCTCATAATGCCCAATTTACCCTTATTTCACTTATATTCATTTTAATCAATAATAATACTAATATTCTCATATAGTATACTATTAATTAAATAGATAGTCCAAAAATGCATAATTCCCAACAATCCACAAAACCACCGAAAACCACCAAACTACGAATATTCTCAATTAAATAATTAATTAAAATATTCCGATTAAATTTGGGGTGTTACAGAGGCCCTGAGCAAATTCCAAACATGATATGGAATGATCTTCAACAGAAAGTTTGATCAAAAACACTTCGAATGAGGAATTGGCATATGAGTAGCACCAATGAACATAAGTTGGACCTAAACCAAAACAAAGCCATCAAAAAAGGTGAGTTTAAGACCAACACAGGTCTGCTCATGCTTGAAGTGTAAAACTCATGATGAGTTCCAATGGAACAACTCAATTTCTCAACAAAAACACAACATGGCTGTTAAATGGTGAAATGTACTCTAGCATCTAGACCAAGTTAACAAGCAACTTAACAAAGCACAAGCAAAACTCATTAAACAAACTGCCAAAGATCAAGAACTCCACTCACATCTTGCAATGATTGGAAATGGACACTTAATGATATTAGAGGTTAATGTGTTGACAGAATTGCAACACATCATTGGATTCACAAAAGCTTGACATAATTAGTGAACCTATGCAGAATCGACATGCTATGAGTTTGATCCAAATGACCTTTTTTAAAAAACAATGGAAACCTTGATGAAGAATTCAGTTTGGCAATACTCTTATCAAATGGCAAGCAGTGAGCACAGTCAATTTTGAAAAACTCAAATCATAATGCAAGCAGTTTATAAAGGTTGGACAGTTCTGGAAATCAAGGCATCATGTCAATGAAGTTGAAGAACTCTAAACTGTTATGAACTTATGGCAACAGCTCTCTCTTATGTACACCATCAGAGACCAATCTAAACTCAAATAAACCACCTCAAACACCAATAGGCTTCTAAAGGTTAATAGTCACATAATCTTAACATAGACCAACACTAAACTCAGAAACTATCTCTCAAGGATCTAGAGGCAAACAACAATTAAAAACTCATGACAGCTCTTACTTGGTCCTTCAAATTTGTTCCAAAACCAACACCAAACTGCTCTCCTAACACAAAAAGCTAAACTGAACCAGCCAAACCTGAGTAGACCAACTCAGTTCCTTATGAATGATATTGATAGCATGGTGACCACCTACTCATGTCCAAATTCCACTAACCAACTAAAACTTAAAAACCTAAAGACTATAAACAAGCACTGAGCAAATGACAAGATCTTGAAATTACAATGCCAAGCCTAAGAGTAATGCAAACTAAAAAGAAGAGTTAACAGCTTTAAGTGCATCAATATGAACTAACAAGTTTAACCTTCACACAAAAAACTAACAGCCTATCAAACCTAATGCTCTGGTGATAAAAATATAGTATAACCACTTCTTATTATGAGGAACCAAACTTGGCAGTATGAGTTGACAAGCTCAGCTCTTAAGAACAGGTCATAAACCACACGATTACAAACCTAAGCAAAGTCCAATCCCTACTCAAACTATCAAACCTAAAGTCACAACTCAAAGAAAAAAATTAAGTAAAACCAAATTAGGGATAAAGTACCCCAAACAGAAGAGTCAACAGACTCAAAGCATGTCAAAATGAAATTGACAGTTCATCCACAAATCCTAGAGACAGCCCCTAAGTAAAGAAACCTAATAACAGTCCACAATGCCAACTAAACATCCTAGACAAGACCAAGTATGGACAAAGTCCAGAGCTTTCAAATGAGAGACATCAAACATGTCAATGTTTGAGATCCAACCACTACCTAGGCCTCTCATGTTGACAATTTTCAAAATGGTTTGATGCTGAACTCAACATAGCAATGTTAAAAACAAAAAAAAACATCAAGTGTCCAATATCATACATTCAAATATGCCTCACCTAATAGGTTATAACCTTCTAAAAACATAAACAAGTATGAAAACATCAACAAGCACATCTTGCCATAACAATATCAATCCTTAAAGATTATATCACAAGTTATGATGACAAGAACAAATATATGCCAATCATGATCAAAAAATTTTGGATGATGCCTATAAGAGACAGAGCAAGGGTTAGAGGTCACCTACCTCTTGTAGACCTCCAATAGCAATCTAGCAGCAAGAGCAATGTATTCCCTCCTCCTTTGAGCAAACCTTGAGCTTTCTTCCTTTTGAAGCAACAAATGGTTTTTGAGTTCAGTTTGTGAAAATAGATTTCCAGCTGATGTTTGAGGTTATGGATAGCTAATATAACATGAATATGAGGTGTTTAAAGTGTCACAATGATGGAAATGGATCTATGTAGTGATTTGGTCCATAATATGCATAAAAGTCAAAATATGGCGGTATGAAGGTTGAATTTTTGATTCAAAGTTTTTTTTGGTGAAAGTGTTGGTGGGAAGAGCTTCAAATGGTCATTTTAAGGGTGTGTATATGGTCTTTGAGGTGGTTTTGTGTTTGGAACAAGGACTGGTGTGAAAGATGCAAAGTGACCCATTTTGGTGGTTTTGAGAAATTTCTTCACTTACAAGTAAAAAGGGAAGGAGGAGAGCTATGAGTTTATGGTTCTCTTGGATAGCTCTGGTGTGTTAAATATATTGGGATGAAACCTCTATTTATAGGCCACGAGAGGTGTTGGGGCAGAATCGGTATTTTGGTCATGGAGGGAAATTTCGAAAGGAAAATTTGTCCAAGATTTGGCACAGCTGTGTATTCAGATCCTTGGCTCAATGCAATGTATAAATCAAGTGATACGAAGGACATGGAGGTGACTGAAATGAGGCTAGAGTGTAGGGAGTTGCAGCTGTAAGTTACCTCATCAAAAAGTTTCTCTTTCTTCTTTATTTTTTTTAATAAAATAATACCATTTGCTTGCCAATCTTGTTAAGCTTTCAAGCCTTCAACTCTTCTACATTTCTACTCGTGATTCCCTCTAATTATCAGATCAAATTTTGATCAAATGGTTGAGAATGATTCAAGTGGCTGAAAAGTGAATTTGTGAAAAAGTTGAAATGGTGCATTCAAGTGTTGGGACCCCATCTTGCTGGATTCGAAACTCTCAGCTCATAAGGGCTATGGAGGAGTTCTAGTACTTTTTGTAAATCCCTCATGGAGCTCTACAACTTTCTTGTTCACTGAAGTTTCAAACTCCAAGTGGAACTAGGTCAAAAAAAAAACCTCAAAGTTGGCTGAAAACATGCCTAAAAAGGCCAGAAACTTAGAATTTTTGTAAGTGTTTTCTCCCTCTTGTGATGATTTTGGCTATAACTCCAAATCTATTCATTTTTCCCATGGGTCAGTTTTACACTTTTGTAGATCTTGCCAAGACCTTTCCAACAAGCTTTGAACCACCTCATTTGGGTGTGTGGTTAGGAAGTTATGGTCTTGCCCTTTTCAAAACCCTAATTCCTGACTTTTTTGATTACTCCTCAATCCTTGATCCAATGGTCATGAAACTTCATGTATAGGTGTAATATGTTATTAGGAACATTTTTTCTTCACACTTTGAGGTCAAATTCCTTATGGTTGAAGAGTTGACTTTTCGATCAACGAAACGATCGATCGATGACTACCGAGTCGACTGTTGATGTTATGGGTCTTCTAAGGTCTTGAAACTTCTTGAGTGGACTTCACTAATCCATATGAGCTTTATGGACCATAATTCCATCATTGGAATACCTTTTAAATCAAAATTCAAACTACAGTTGACTTTTCCTAATCAGAAACCCTAATCAGGGATCCTAAACTGCATTGTCTTTGATCTTCGGGTGACAACCTCAAATTGGATTCATAATTGACCCAATAGAGTATATTTTATGATGTGAAGACTTGTTTCATGTAGAATCAATCCAATACATTGACTGATTAAACCATCGAAACCTCGATTCTTGACTGTACGGAACCATAATTCACCTGTATCTTAACAAAGACAAACTTGAAATAGGTTATGGTTAAATACTCAAATGAAAATGATCCTAAAATGATGATGGAGATCTAAGGGGTCAAAATTTGGGGTGCAACACCTTGAAGATCACGAAGCAGGAGAGAAAGTTTAGGGGTCTTGGAATGAGTTTGTTTCTTGTATTCCACATTAATGCCCTCATAAGAATTAGTGTTGAATCTATTGTTTTAAACCACTCTATGTTTCAGTAACTTGGCATAGTTGTTTGTTTGTTTTAGTTTAGTTGTAAATTAAACAATAAATAGACTTGTTATTGAGGTTGATAACTAGGGGTTATTGATTAAATAAAGTGAGTGGGTTTTCATATATAGGGGAAGACCTAAATAAAAAGTCACTAGGATAAGGGAGATGCATAGAACTTCATAGGGTTTGTAGGTTCTTATAAGATTAATTGTTCTAATTCGAAGTAGTGAATTTCCTCTCTTGGGTAGAGTGCCCCCTAGACGTAGGTGTGGTTTCACTGAACTGCGTTATCAATCTCTTATGTTATTTCACAACTTTCTGCATTGTTTATTATTGATGCATCATTGTTGTCAATTTGTTCTTAAATTGTTTTTCAAAGTTTGACAAGTTGTTTCAATAATTGGTCCAACATTTGTGCCCTAAGGAACAAAATTACAAATAGTAACAAAAATCCATCTAGAAAGACCATTAGGGTTTGAATTTGAAAGCCGGTGAACCTCCAAAAAATGCATGATTAATATTAAATAATGTTGATTGTATAACACATTTAAATAATGTTGATTAATATTAAATAATTTAAATAATGTTTGATAGGATACCACAATGATTTCTTGTATAGCCTTGACTTCATGAATAAGTGCCTTAAGAATGTAACTTTTCATCAGCCTAAACATAGGTTCCGCATTAAACATGCCTTCATCACCAGGTAAACTAGATTCATCAATAACAATAATATTGGGAAGACTAATGTCAGGGATATGTTTCCTATCAAACAATTTGTAACTGAAATTTAGAAAACCAGAAGCAATACCAACTTCATCGTCACAAGTAATAAAATCATTATTTATACCATAACTTAAAGAAAGGAACCCAATAGGAAGTTTAACAACAAATTCCTTCACCCTCTTAGGATAATAAGATCCAACATTCAGTATTATGATCAATAATTGAACGTCACTAAGAACCTCCATAATTTGACTGTACTTTTTTGCTTCATAGGTTTCTTTTTCAAGATCCATTATCCTATTATAAACAAAACTTCATTTGGTTATACTTTCCTCTGAATGAAAATAAACATTGTCAAAAAGAACATATTGAGTGTTCTTAGGAAGCTTCTTTCCTTCAATAGATATTAAAACATTTATAACACGCTTTACAACATGCTCATTAATATTCTGATCATCATCAATGACATCTAATATGTGAGTGACAACTTCCTCGACATCATACTTTATAATACTAAAAGCATTCTTCTTTCTTTTTTGAGGAATTTTCTATTAACTGAGACCTCATCAACAATGTCATCATTGATAGCCTCGTTGTCATTATTATTAACATCTTCATTTAAAAACTCATCCTTATTGAGATCTTCATTTACATCTTCACTTACATCTTCAGTGACATCTTTACAGACATTAATATTGTAAACAACCCCTTTAGGTTCAAAGTGAGTGGGTATATCATGGATGGAGTTATTCGGACCATTTTCAGTGGTGAGAACTTTAACACTCAGAATAACATCAATCACATTCTTAAAATGATAATATCACAATCATTAAAGGCATTCATTATATTAATAACCACTTGAATGTTGTCAACACTAATAATATTATCACGTAAGATAAATGTTTCAGAGGTTTTACCTTGAATATCTTTAGGCTTGATGAGAAAATAAACACCTTTGGAATTACCAATAGCCTTTCCTCTAATCGTTATACCTTTCATATGAACTCCATGAGCTTTCAGAACTACAACATCTTTTTCATGCCTTTTATTATTTGTTGTCTTATTTACATTACCATAAGTGTTTATCCCTTTCCCTGTTCCTACCATGATTTCAGATTGACTCAAGAACTTTTCAGAGGAAATTTAAGATTCATATATTTATTTAAAGCACGGAAGCAAAAATAGAGAAATGTGTTCTTTCTGAAAACACAATAACTTTTCTTTGGTGTGTTGAAATATACAAGTGACATTATTACTGAGATATGTGGGCCAATAAAATTTCCAATAAGCCTAAGAGAAAACACCCACCCACATGTTCAATAATTGATATAAATTGATAATGCAAATGCCCAAAGCTAAGCAGAGATTCTCAATTTGGATAACATCAAGAGCTTTTGTGAATATAGTTATTAATTATTGGTATGTTCGAACATGCTCAAGGGTAATCCTCTTATCTTTAACATGTTCCTTGATGAATTGATGACAAATATGAATATGATTTATTATGTTGTGTTGCACATGATTTTTAGAGATATAACTCAAGTTATCACAATATAATGTCATGACAATCTATGTCACATTATATTCTTTGAGCATTTGTTTCCTCCGCAACAGTTGAGCGCAATTACTTCCAGCAAAAATATATTTTCTTATTCCTAATCAACGTCACAATATCCAACTAGCAAAGAGTTGGTATAAACAAAAGTATAAGAAGACCATAGTCAGATGTTCCACTTATGTAGTTAATGATTTTCTTGAATTGAGTAGAATGAGTAATCTTAGGATTGGCTTGAAGGAAAGCACACACGCCGATAGAGAAATTAATGTCAAAATGGATGATGGTGATACATAAGAGGGTACAATCATACTTTTGTATAGGCTTTGATCAACATTCAACCTTGACAGAGTGGAAGTAGGTGTACATTTGTGCCTACCATTTTCCAGACCATATTACTTCATAATGTCTCTATCATATTTGACTTTGAGAAACAAAGATGTCATCCTTCATTTGCTTCACTTGAAAACCAAGAGAGTAAGTTCACCTACCATTCTCATCTCAAAATCATATTTAATTTGTTGAACAAAATTACATAACATCTTACTTGACATCCCTCGAAACACATTGTCATTAACATAAACTTGAATTATCATGATATTTACATTGTCTTTCATAATGACACCCTCCATGTTGTTGACATCAGTACTAGCATTCTGACTGACTTCCAAATAATCATCCTTCACAATAACATTGTCCAAGCTATTAACATCATTAATAACATCTTGACTGACTTCCACATCTAAGTACCTATATAGGAAGGCATTTTTCATATCCATATAGTAAAGTTTGAACTTAAGGAGACACAAATATCCTAGTTATAATCTAATATCTTCAAGACGGTCAATAGGAGCACAAGATTCGTCCAATTCAACCCCTTTGATTTGAGTATAGTCATGTGCTACAAGTCGTGCTTTCTTTCTAGTAACAATATCATTCTCATCATACTTACTCTTGTAAATATATTGTGTCTCAATGATATTAGCATAACTTGGTCTAAGAACAAGTTCCCATACTTTGTTTCTTTCAAAATGGACAAGCTCTTGTGGGTCTTTTCTTTGTGTGGTAAAGCATTCATCTAGATACCTTATAATGTTTAAATAGGATGATTCTTCTTAGCACTTATTTATGGTTCTTCATCATCATCTAGATTTCCATTTTCTTTAGTAGGCTGCTAGTTGTTTCCTATATTATCAACAACACTTTCTCAACATTATGACCAGTGAGATTAGAATGTTCATATTCATGGTGAGTCACTTCATTTTGGATGTCATTAATAATGACTTTTATGGTTTTAATCATAGCTTTCGTATGATTTTTAGACACTACATACTCCCTTCTATTAATGGATTATTCCTGAAATATCCCTTTATCATTACTTATCAGGTATTAACCTCAATGTCTCAAAATATTTCTCTGCATCTTGTACAACAGCTTGAGAAGGTAACGTACTAGATGAAATTCTGGCATAGCAGATTGTAGATGTTCTAACAACATTTCACAAAATTGTTCTCTGCATAACTTTAAAACAAGGACAGAATAATCAAGTTGATACTCTGAATATCAGTAATAGAATCATGACAGATATTGTAACATCTGTTACAACATGTTAATCAATAAGCAAATTTTGAACTGTAAATTTGCTGAATGATAATAAAACAAGATATCTTAACCCAGTTCGGTGCAATTCATCTACATCTAAGGGCTACCAAGCCAGGGAGAAGAATCCACTATCAGTAGTATAGTTTTATGTAAACAACCTCTGGTTTACCTATCACTACCCAATGAAAACTTTATCATTAGAAATCCCATCTAATTGATAAGAGAAACCCATCTCAATCACTTCATGTGATCTCTAACAGTTATAGTTACAGTAATTGTATCATTCTACTTGAAAGAACTCTCTTTAAATACAAAGTTCAACCAAGCAATCTTGACCAACAAACCTACTTGGATTTGCTTCAAAGATTCACCCAAGAACAATATATAATTCATTACCTAAAGATTTCTGAATATATATATATATATATATAAACTGTGAGAGAAAACCGTCATACAACATATGATCTTAAGTTTCGATGATGACAAATTGCAACCATGGATGAATCGGCATTATCGGTTCTACCTCTACAAAGACAAATGCAAATATTCCATCCATCATATCCTTCTTATATCATTTAACTTGCTTTACTCAATACAATATATGTGGATGATATATGGTTATGGCTAAATGCATAAAAACCACATAAATATCAATTTGTGCAGAGTTACAGGCCATGAGTCGACCACCGGGTCAGCGCACGAAAAGTGAAAGAGGTGCCATCAAAGTTCATCAATCTTCATCTTCTACAACCCATAACACAAAAATTCTTGGGGTGCTTGTGATCTTGTTCAAGGTGATAAGGTCTGAAGTCGTGATCGGAAATTCGGTTCAGGTTGATTTTGAAGGCAGGTTTTTCTTGAATAAAACCTAGTAGGTATTTCCCACCAAGATTTGGAGATTTTGGGGGTTTTTTTTTTGTACGGATCATCTCTACCTACTTCAGCTGAGTGAAGGTGATTGAGAAGCAGCAGTCTTCGTCAATCTAGTAGCAGAAATCAATGAAGCGTTCAAGAGTGTTCCGGGTTCGATTTGTTTGTGCGTGAGATCAGTCGGGCCGGGGGTTTGAAGAACGGAAGGTTATTCAACAAAGGGGCTGGAATCGGAGGTCTACTCACAACAATCGGAGAACTTGATTCGACTCGAATCAAGGAGCAAGAAGCGATAACATCATCAACATCAAGAGGGCTTGCTTGTATATTTTTGCTTATCAATTCTTGTATAAACACTTCAACTTTACAGGTGATATCTATTATATTGATCTCAATTCTATTATTAGAATTGAGGGCAGATGTACCCCAAAGCGAGGACGGCGGGGGAACTGCCTCAACAAATTTTTGTTTCCTTTATTTTTCAGCACTTTTAGTTTTAGCTTAAAATTTAAGTGATTTTAGTATAAGCAAGTATATCAAAATTAGGGTTGATTTGAGTAAGTACTTATTACTGTTTTGAACTTTAGTGCAACAATATATTGCACAAGGAATTTAAGGCAACTTACTCAAGCCAAACCACACTTGGAGTGTCTTGCATACCAAGTGTTTGATAAATTGCGTACACCAAAGTTTACCTAGCTCATTTGCCTATTTTGTGGGCATTATAGATCATTGGTGCTAGTCCTACTAATAAGTGGTAAAATCAACTGATAGTGTGACTAGTGTGTTGAATCTAAGTTTGCTCATTATCATTTCCATAAGGCTAGACGCATATCCGATCTTCTAATAATGGTTCATTTTAGACGTAATTTTTCCCTGGCCGCTTCCGCAATTGAAAACAAATATTTTTAAAAACCAATTTTAATTGGTAGCGCTGACTGATTTTTAATTGGGATCTATTCAACCCCCCTTATAGATTCAAGCCATCGTCTAACAAGTGGTATCAGAGCCTGGTTCACTCCGTGATTTAAGTAAAACTTTGATAGAAAATGGCGAACGAACCTAAAGGGGCTTATAATAGAGCTCCCGTTTTTAATGGAGAAAATTATAGTTATTGGAAGGACTGTATGCGGGTGCACATAAATTCCATAGATAGAAAAGTGTGGAATGTTATTATCAATGGTCCAATAGAAATAACCATGACCAATGAAAATAATGAGATTGTGCCTAAGCCTGAAGCACAATGGATGGATGATGATGAAAAGAAATACAACTATGATTGGAAAGCCAAGAATATTTTGATCTCCTCATTAGGAGTTGATGAATATTATCGGGTTTCTCATTGTCTTACGGCAAAAGCTATGTGGGATTCGATTCAAGTCACCCATGAGGGGACAAATGATGTGAAGCTTGCTAGAATCAACATACTAACACAAGAGTTTGATCTCTTTTACATGGAGCAAGGGGAAACCATTGCGGACATGCAAAAGAGATTTACTCATCTCATCAATAGATTGCATTCACTTGGTAGGCCAGTGGCCAATGATGTTGCTACTAACAAAATTTTGAGATGTCTTAATAGGGAATGGCAGCCGAAAGTGACTGACACCAAGGAAGCAAATGACCTCACAATTTTGGACTTAACAACATTATTCAGAAAGCTACAAGAGCACGAACAAGTGCTCCTAAGCCTCAACCAACATGAAAAGAAAGAAAAGAAGGACAAAACAAAGACTGTTGAGAAGAAATCTATTGCTCTCAAGACTTTTTCCTCGAAGTCTCAATCTAAGGAGCACAGTGATTATTCATCAAGTGACGATGAAGAAGATGACAAGATTGAGGATATGGGGCTATTCGTAAAGCGCTACAATCGGTATGTGAGAAAGAACGACATTCAACATTCAGAAAAGAACCTTGTCAACTTCCGAAAGCAATCAAGGAACTCTCGAAATAATGACACCAAAGGAAGTAAAACTAGAGGATCGTGCTACAAATGCGGAAAGCCCGATCATTATAAACCAGATTGTCCTTTAAACAAAAAGGGCAAAGAAAAGGAATCTAATAAATCACATAAGAAGTCATCAAAGCCGAGAAGAGCATATATAGCTTGGGAAAGCGATAGCGACTCCTCCTCTGATGAAGAAAGCTCAAGTGATGAAGAAGAATTCGTGAACTTATGTCTTTCCGCCCACCAAAAGAATAAGAAAAAATAGGTATGTCACTCTAAATATGAAAACTCCTCTAATATGTCTTATTTCGAATTACAAGCCGCATTTAATACTTTACACGATGAAGCAAAAGAAGCCTTTAAAAGGCTTGCCTCTAATAAACAAATATTTGCTCACCTAGAGCACAAAATTCAAGAGTCTGAAAGGAAACTTGAGGCACTTAAGGCTTCCATGGTGGAAAGTACTAAATCGGATTGTGAGGACCTTAGAAGCATATTAATCAACATTGGGTGTGATACTTGTTATATTTGGCAAGGTGAAGTTAGAAACCTAAAGGCCAAACTTAACAAGGCTCTTGAGCCCAAAATTACCTTTGTTATCGATAAAGCTGATTTTAGAAAAAGTATGGTGAATCCATATCAAAAATACACATATGTAATAAGGGATCAAGATAGCAAAGGCAATTCTAAAGTTGACTTCTCATGCTTATATTGTTGCAAGAAAGGCAATTCCATTGCTAAATGCCGATTTAGGAGATTTTGGTTCCTAAAGCCATCTACCAATGGTTGCCCAAATGCAACCACTTTGTCACTCATAATTTAGGACCCGATAATCCATTTGGTACCTCCTCTTGTTGATTATTTTTCATAGGTACAATGTGTCGATACCATCGAGAGAAGATGGGTTATCGATAGTGGATGCTCAAGACACATGTCTAGAGACATATCCCTCTTCATCGACTTCGTGGCAAAGAAGAAAGGGTATGTAACCTATGGTGACAATGATCGCGGTGCAATAGTTGGTAAAGGTAGTGTAGGTAACCCTTCTTCCACTACTATTTTTGATGTGTTGCTTGTCGAGGGTCTCAAACATAATTTACTTAGCATTAGCCAATTATGCGACAAAGGATACGATATATCTTTTTCAAAAGAGTGTTGCAAAATTGTGCAGAATGATGACAAGAAGAATATGTTTAATGGCATAAGAGTGAACAATGTCTATATGCTAGACTTGAATGAGGTATGGTTAACAAGTGACAAATGTCTCATGACAATGAGTGAAGACTCATGGTTATGGCATAGGCGTTTAGCACATGTTAACTTTAACTTGCTAAATAAAGTAGTCTCAAAAGATCTAGTCTTAGGTCTCCCCAAAATAAAATTTACCAAGGATCACCTTTGTGATGCTTGCCAAATGGGAAAGCAAACGAGAATCTCTTTTAAATCCAAAAATATTGTTTCAACTACGAGACCTCTCGAGCTTCTCCATATGGACTTATTTGGGCCATCTAGAATTAAAAGCTTAGGTGGAAACTATTACGGTTTTGTAATAGTGGATGACTTCTCTAGATTTTGTTGGACTATCTTTTTGGCTAGCAAAAGCGATACATTCGCTGCCTTTGAGAGATTTGCCAAACTTTCCCAAAATAAGTTAAGCACAAACATTGTTTCAATTAGAAGTGATCATGGAGGTGAGTTTGAAAACCATTTGTTTGAAGAATATTGCAGTAATTACGGTATTGATCATAACTTCTCCGCTCCACGGACTCCTCAACAAAATGGGGTTGTGGAGCGTAAAAATCGCATTTTAGAAGAGTTGGGGAGAACAATGAACAATGAAAGTGGATTACCGAAATATTTTTGGGTCGACGCCATAAGTACGGCTTGCTATGTTTTGAATAGGGTGCTCATCCGCCCCATTCTAAACAAAACACCTTATGAGCTTTTAAAAGGGCGCAAGCCAAACGTGTCCCACCTACATGTTTTTGGTTGCAAATGTTTTGTCTTAAATAATGGAAAGGAAAATTTGGTTAAATTTGACTCTAAGGTTGACGAAGGTATCTTCCTTGGATACTCTCAGTCAAGTAAAGCCTATAGAATCTACAATAAAAGATTACTTACTGTTGAAGAATCGGTACATGTAACATTTTGAAAATTCTGGCCAGCCCACGATGGATGTTCTAACAGAAGTTATAACATCCACTGTGACATTCACTGCAGACCTACTATGATACAGTAATACCAAAGTAGTAAATAACACAGTTAGTTGTTGACCCAGTTCAGTGCAACACACTTACATCTGGGGGCTACCAAGCCAAGGAGAAATTTCACTATCAGTAGAATTAATTCAGAGTCAAACCTCCAGTTTGCACTCCTCACTTAAAACCTACCCAATGACAATTTAACCTAGAGACACTCTAGACCTGAGTATACCCACTCACTCCCTACAATCATGCAACAGTGATATCAAACAATTACCAATTTAACCGTAGGATGAAGAGACACTTCACCTACACACACCTTGATCTTGCTTCAAAGCTTTGATCAAGGAACTCACACTCTTGCTTAATAGCTTCAAGTGGTACACAGCCTAGAAACTACCTAACCAATGCAATCAACAATTGCTTGGATTACAATTGTTCCTAAGACACAATCGTGAAGAACAACCTCTTCACTTCTAAACCACTATGGTGATTTCTCTGCTTCTCTATCTTCAACAGCTGCCTTCTAGGATTGCTTCTCCTATTATTTGTAGCAGCAGATCAGTCCTTAGGCCTGGGCGCATACATTAGGTTTTATCCATCATAAAACCTCTCTTTAATATTCTGCATGTTTGCCACTTTAATCAGGTACATATTAGTTCCCCTAGGGCGTCTAAAATGTCTCCTGCATTCCAGCTTGAGCTTCTGAGTTGTTTCCTGAGTTCTAGCTACCAGAATAACAAACTTCCGCTTGATGTCATACGACCTATGTCATAACATTAAGTATGATATCCAGCTTAATTTATAGTTAGCTTAGTTAACTTACCCTGCACAGTCCATATTATGAATGTAACAACATCATACATGACATTCCTACATGTACTAATATTGTGCCACAAAATGCAGCCAATCAAGAGCACTTACAAACTCCCCCTTTGGCAAATTTTTGGCTAAAACACTCTGTACTTACATCAGAGATTTCCACACAGCAAAAGACTTAACATACGTCCTGTCATGCAGGTAAGTCACTTGCTGCTCAAGCTCTCAGACTCCTCACAGTCGGCTTTCGGCCCTGTTAACACTCACTTTGTTAACTCTCTGTAGACTTCTACTACAGTTGTCACCCTTTGCTAGTTGGGTAACAGAGTTACTCCCCCTCAACTGATGCACTTATCAGCTGGGTAGTATCCAGTCTGAACTTAATGCTATAACATTCAGCATAACCTTCTGATGTCACACATTTGTGCTACTCCCCCTGCAGGGATGCATTCTGCTCTTTGCAGACATACACAGAACTCCTAAGCATCTTGTTAGGATCACCCATGTTAGTACCTACAGCAGTCAGTCCTAGTTGTCTTAGTTTCCATCATACGAGTCTTCTTCTGGAAGATCCTCGTCTGGACCCTGGCGAGCCAGGGGCACGGTGAAGCCCTTAACAAGAAATCCTTTCCTGATGATATTGTCATCAATTTCCCCCATGGATTTATTCACGTAGGTTGTGCCTTCCTTGTTCATAATGCTCCTCATTTCTTCTTCAGTGGGAGGGGGATACTTGCGGTTTGGTTTCTCCGCCGAGGGAGGTGGATCTTTGGTGAATTTTGGAGGGGACTTAGAAGAAGATCCTTCATGATGCGAGGCCATGTTGTTGTCGAGACTTAGGATCTGGAAGAGATGCTAAATGGTACTAGGGGCAGAGAGGCACGTTTGTGTGGGATGGAGAGTTTTGTTGTTCAAAGACTTTGACTGCATTGATATCCTAAAACTCTCTCGTGCCATTAATTGTTATTCAACCTCATACATGCAAATACCCAACTTCCCTCTAATATTTTCAAATTGGGCAGCATCTAGAGCCTTTGTAAAGATGTCATCTAGATGTAGCTCAGTGGACACATGCTCCAAGGAAATCACTTTGTCTTCCACAAGGTCTCTTATGAAGTGATACCTTATATCAATGTGCTTGGTTCTGCTATGCTGATAGGGTTCTTGGAAATGTTAATAGCACTAATATTGTCACAGTACAATGTCATGACATCCTGAGTGACATTATATTCAGTTAACATTTGCTTCACCCAGACCAGCTGAGAACAGCTGCTACCAGCTGCGATGTATTCAGCCTCAGCAGTGGATAGTGAAACACAATTTTGCTTCTTGCTGAACCAGGATATTAGGTTGTTACCTAAGAAGAAACATCCACCAGATGTTCTTTTTCTATCATCAGCATTGCCATCCCAATCTGCATTACAGTAACCAGACAAAATAGGGGTACACCCATGAGAGTAGAGTATGCCATAGTCACATGTTCCATTCACATATTTGAGAATCCTTTTCACTTGGTTCATGTGACTGACTTTAGGATCAGCTTGATATCTGGCACACACTCCAACAGCAAATGCAATGTCTGGTCTGCTGGTTGTTAGATATAGTAGGCTTCCAATCATGCTTCTGTATAGCCTTTGATCCACACTGGTACCATTTTCATCTCTGGTCAACTTTAGATGAGTGGGGGCAGGTGTTCTCTTATGACTGGCATTGTCCATTCCAAACTTTTGTACTATATTTTTGGTGTATTTTCTTTGGGAGAGGAAGATGGAGTCTTCTATTTGTTTGACCTGTAGCCCAAGAAAATATGTCAATTCTCCACACATGCTCATTTCAAATTCAGACTGCATGTGACTGACAAATTGCTTCACCATCCTTTCTGATACTCCACCAAACACTATGTCATCTACATAGATCTGTGTTATCATGATTTCTCCACCTTCATTTTTCACAAACAGTGTCTTGTCAATTCCCCCTTTTCTGTATCCATTGGTGGTGAGAAATTCAGTGAGCCTTTCATACCATGCTCTAGGTGCCTGTTTCAATCCATACTGAGCCTTCCTTAGCTTGTAGACATGGTCTGTCAGGTTAGGGTCCTCAAATCCCTTGAGTTGTGCCACATACACTTCCTCAATTAGATATCCATTCAGAAACGCACTCTTCACATCCATTTGAAAGAGTTTAAATTTCAGGATGCAGGCAATTCCTAACATCAGCCTGATAGACTCAAGCCTTGCAACTGGTGCAAAGGTTTCATCAAGATAAATTCCTTCAACTTGAGTGTATCCCTGTGCCACTAGTCTAGCTTTGTTTCTGACTATGATTCCTTCTTCATCTGACTTGTTCTTGTAGATCCATTTTGTTCCAATGATATTGTTTCCTTCAGGTCTAGGCACCAGTTCCCATACCTCATTCCTCTTGAACTGTTCCAATTCATCTTGCATTGCCTTGATCAAGTATTCATCAGAGAGGGCTTCCTTTACATTTTTGGGTTCAACCTTGGACACAAAACAAGAGTTTGAGATGACATCTCTTGCTCTGGTCCTTACTCCACTGTTGAGATCTCCAATGATCAGGTATTTGGGATGATCTTTCAGAAGCCTAATAGAAGGTTCCTTGGTGGTTGTATCTGATTCAGTACTTGGACTTGCTTGGGAATCTTCAGTCTCCTCAGATGGAGTCTCAACCAATGTTTCCATATCCTCTATGACATTGATTTCATCAATCTGATCATCAATGACAACATTTATGGATTCCATTAACACTTTAGTTCTGGAGTTATATACTCTGTAAGCTCTGCTGTTGGTAGAATATCCCAAGAATATTCCTTCATCACTTTTGGGATCCATTTTCCTTCTTTGTTCACGATCTGCCAAGATGTAGCATTTGCTTCCAAACACATGAAAATACTTCACATTAGGCTTTCTTCCTTTCCACAATTCATACAGAGTGGAGGATGTTCCCTTTCTTAGAGTTACCCTGTTGTGTACATAGCATGTTGTATTCATAGCTTCAGCCCAGAAGTGCATAGGCAGCTTCTTTGCATGGATCATGGCTCTAGCAGATTCTTGAATGGTTATGTTCTTCCTTTCAACTACTCCATTTTATTGAGGGGTGATAGGTGAGGAGAATTCATGGCTTATGCCTTCAGCTGCACAGAAGTCATCAAACTTAGAGTTTTCAAACTCCTTTCAATGATCAATTCTGATCCTGATAACCACACTCTCTTTTTCTCTTTGGATTTTGATACACAGTTCTTGGAAGACTTCAAACACATCATACTTTTCTCTGATAAATCTTATCCAGGTGAATCTGGAGTAATCATCAACCACCACATATGCATATCTTTTTCCCACCAAGGCTTTCTATTTGCATCGGTCCCATCAGATCCATGTACAGTAGTTCCAAACTTCTGGAGGTGGTTAGATGTCCAACTCTAGGATGAGAAGTCTTGGTTTGTTTGCCCACTTGGCATTCCCCACACACTTTTCCCTCATCAATAGTCAATTTAGGTATCCCTCTCACAACCTCCTTGGAGATGATCTTCTTCGTTCCCCTTAAATGAAGATGTCCAAGTTTTTGATGCCACAATTTTACTTCCTTTTCCTCTCTTGCCATAGCGCAAATTATGGATTTACTCGTATCCTGAGGCTGCCACAGATAGCAGTTATCCTTGGATCTATGTCCTTTCATGACTTCTTTATTTCCATCATTAGTGACCACACATTCTTCCTTAGAGAACTTCACACTTAGTCCTTGATCACAGAGCTGGCTGATGCTGATCAAGTTGGCAGTTAGCCCTTTTACCAACAGCACATTGTCTAGAGTAGGGACTCCAGGGCATTCTAGTTTTCCAACACCTTTGATCTTTCCTTTTGATCCATCCACTACGCCAGAATTGACTTTTAGCAGCGCATACAAAGACAGCGCTTTTAGAAAAAGCGCTGCTAAAGAGTCATTAAAAAAAAGAAAAAAATTGCTCACAAAAGACAGCGCTTTTTAAAAAGTGCTGCTAAAGGGGAGCCCAAAGAAAGCGCTTTTTAAAAAGCGCTGCTAAAGGGGGGGCCTAAGAAAGCGCTTCTAAAAAGCGCTGCTAAAGGCGGGGTCTAAGACATCCCTATGAAAGCGCTTTCCTAAAGCCCTGTTGTAGGTCTAATCTACGAGAGCGCTTTTTCTATAAAGCGCTGCTATATGGGGTACATAAGAAGATCTTTGAGAGCGCTTTTTAAAGCGCTGATATAGGTTTAGTTAGAATTAATTTAAAATACCCACCAGAATTTTTATAAGAAACAGAACAGTCATCGTCATCGTATTTCTTTCTTTCTTTTTCTCTGGCGAACAAAGTTGCCCTATAAACCCATATTCAGTCACCGTCGTCGTCCAACCGTCGCCCTCCTCTGTTGCATTTCGCCGCCGTTCACCATCCGTTTTCGATATCCTCTGCTTGTCTGCATTGCATTTCCGCCATTGTTACGGTATTTGAAGTTTTACTCTGGTTTTCTTTTTTACTTATATTTTCACCATTATTGTTGTAATCTTTAAGACAAACTGAATATGTTTTTATTATTTGAATGCAATCAAGTTAAGTCATTTTCTGTAATCTTTAAGACAAACTAAATATGTTTTTATTATTTGTATGGATATCTACATGTTAACTCTCTTTGTTGCATGTTATATATTTTGTATTTTAATCTACATGTTAAGTCTCCCTGTCATTGTTACGGATATTTTGTATGTTTTAGATTGACAAACAAGAGTTTATATTTTTTAAGAGAGTTTATTTTTTTGTATGTTTTAAGAGAGTTTATAAGAGAGTTTTTATAAATAGAGAGTTTTTTAAGAGAGTTTATAAGAGAGTTTTTTAAGAGTTTGTATGTCTTAACAGAGAGTTTATATGTTAAGTCTCTCTGTTGAATATGTTTTTAAGAGAGTTTATATTTTGTATGTTTTAGATTGACAAACAAGAGTTTATATTTTGCATGTTCAATATAGTTTGGAAATTCCTATTTTTTAAGAGAGTAGCCAACATGAATATGGTTTTATATGATATGGTTTTATATGTTATTATGGTTTTATATGTTGATGGTTTTATATGTTGATATGTTAGTATGGATTTCTCAATGTTTATATGATATGTTATTATGGTTTTATATGTTTAGTTAGGATTTCTCAATGTTTAGTAAGGGTGTCATTTTGGTTTAAGGATTATCTAGTATTTTTTAATATGATTTGTTTTGGTGGATTATCTAGTATTTTTGTTTTGGTTAATTATTAATATGATTTTAATAAAATTTATATTTTGTCTGCTATAGGGGTTACCTGTGAAGAGCAAAATTGTGATCGTTTCCAAGCATCCTACTGTGTAGCATTCTTAGAAGTTAGTGATTTCTTTACAGGTATTCTCTGTTTTGTTTAACTTTCATAGTTTAGTGTAGATTACTCAATTAGTATGGATAAAAAAATGGATGTCTGGTAATCGATTGTCAAAAGAGTACGAGAATGGGGTATCGAAGTTCGTTAAGTTTGCTATTGAACATTCCAAAGACCCCAGTAGGATCACATGTCCTTGCTTAGGATGTTGTTATGGGCGTCGAGTTGACGCTGTTCAGTTGGAATCTCATTTAATGAGACATGGAATTGATCGAAGTTACACATGTTGGACATTACATGGTGAGATAAATAACGAGAATTTTGAACCCCGGAATAATACGACATGTGCTTCAAAGGATAATGGTCGGGATACATATGATTGTGATCGAGTCGAAGAGATTGCAGAAGCACTTGAAGAAGATCTTCAAGATTGTCCCAAGATGTTTGAGAGGTTGGTAAGCGATGCATAGAAACCGTTGTATAAAGGTTGCACTACTTTAACAAGATTGTTCGCGGTATTAAAGTTGTACAATTTAAAGGCGAGTAATGGATGGTCGGATTAAAAGTTTCACAAAGTTGTTAGCCCTACTTCAAGAGATGCTTCCGGAGGATAATGTTCTTCCCAATCGAACCTATGAAGCTAAAAAAATGTTATGCTCTATTGGCATGAGCTATGATAAGATACATGCTTGTCCAAATGATTGCATTTTGTTTCGAAATGAATATGCATCATTAAACGAGTGTCCTAAATGCGGTGTATCTCAGTATAAGAAAAAATTGTCACCAGCAAAAGTATTATGGTATTTTCCTATAATTCTGAGATTCAGACGCATGTTTCATAGTGAAACAGATGCAAAACACCTGACTTGGCATGCGGATGATAGAATTGTAGATGGGAAGTATCGACATCCGGAAGATTCACCATAGTGGATGAAAATTGATAATGATTATCCTGATTTTGGAGAAGAAGCTAGAAACCTTCACTTGGCATTATCGACTGATGGAATGAATCTGCATGGTCTGCAAAGTATCTCACATTCCACCTGGCCTGTAATTATTATGATTTATAACCTACCTCCATGGCTATGTATGAAGCGTAAGTACATGATGTTATCTATGTTAATTTCTGGCCCTAAACAACCAGGGAATGACATAGACGTATACCTGACACCTTTAATCGAAGACCTAAAGAGTTCCTGGGAGAACGGTGTGGAGGTTTATGATGGATATAGGAAGGAAAGTTTTAATTTGAGGGCGATGTTGTTTGGCACAATTAATGATTTCCCAGCATATGGAAATCTATCGGGTTATAGCATTAAAGGTCAATGTGTGTGTCCTATCTGTAAAGAAAACACATATTGGATGCGGTTGGAATTTGGTCAGAAGAATGTCTTTCTTGGTCATCGTAGATTCTTAAATTCTAATCATCACTACCGTGGGTGGAGAAAAGCATTCAGTGGAAATTCAGAACAACGTAAAGCTCCACCTACATTGACCGTCGAACAAATTTTTGAAAAGGTGAAAGATGTGAGTACTAAGTTTGGCAAGCCATTTGCTCATACGCTTGTCACGCGTGGGTGGAAGAAGAGGTCAATTTTGTTTGAGTTGCCGTATTGGAAGTCGTTGTATGTAAGACATTTTCTTGATGTTATGCATATTGAAAAAAATGTATTTGAAAGTGTTATTGGTTCGTTACTCAATATACAAGGAAATTCTAAGGATGGCCTTAAAGCAAGAAAGGACTTGGTAGCAATGGGAATAATAAATGAATTAGGACCCTTGAAGAAAGGAAATCGCACATATCTACCACCTGCTGCTTATACTTTATCTAGAAAGGAGAAAAAGATATTGTGTAAGTTTCTGAGTGGAGTTAAAGTTCCAGAAGGATGCTCTTCAGATATTAGAAGACTTGTTTCTATGAAAGACCTCAAGTTAAAGAGTTTAAAGACACATGATTGCCATGTTATAATGGAACACTTTCTACCAATAGGTATACGTTCTATTTTGCCAGAAAAAGTGAGAGGCGCAATAACTAAATTGTGTTTTTTCTTTAGGTCAATCTGTAGTAAGGTGATAGATCTTGCGATCTTACCAACATTGCAAAGAGAAATAGTTATTACTTTGTGCGAGCTTGAAATGTATTTTCCTCCATCATTTTTTGACATAATGGTACATCTAGTTGTTCATCTTGTGAAAGAGACACAACTGTGTGGACCTGCCTATATGAGATGGATGTACCTTGTTGAACGTTATATGAAAATATTGAAAAGGTATGTGAAAAACCAAAGTCGACCAGAGGGATGTATTGTTGAACGATACATTGTTGAAGAAGCTATTGAGTTTTGTACTGAATATTTGTCCAACGTTCAATCCATTGGCCTCCCAAAATCTCATGTTGTTGAAAAAATAGTACGTAAACAGTTAATTGGAAATAAAGTTGTGACAATTTCAAGGGATGAATGGGAGCAAGTGCATTTGTATGTTCTACACAATGACATTGAGGTCGAGTCGTATGTTGAAATGCACAGGGACGTTCTCCGAGGTTTAAATCTGAATAGAAATGAAAATTGGATAGTACGTGAGCACAATCGAAGTTTTATAACATGGTTCAAGGAGCATATTTTTTCAAAGTTTTATTCTGATCCCGCTTCAATAACAGAAAGGTTGAGATGTTTAGCATATGGTCCAAGTTTGCATGTGTTTTCTTATAGCGCATACGCAATTAATGGATATACATTTTATACCAAGGAACAAGATGATAAAAGTACAATGCAAAATAGTGGTGTCAACGTGCTTGCCGAAGCAATGCACATTTCCTGGTATTATGGGGTTATTGAGCACATTTGGGTGTTTGATTATGAGAAGTTTCAGATTCCTATCTTTGGATGCAAGTGGGTTGAAAATAATAGTGGCATACGAATGGATAAATCAGGTTTTTTGAAAGTGGATCTTAATAAGGTGGGGTACAAAGATGAGCCTTTTATTCTAGCCACGCAAGCTAAACAAGTGTTCTATGTCACTGATCCGACAAGTACGAAATGGTCTATAGTTCTTTTTTCCAACAAAGTAATCGATGATAACATTGGAGAAAAGGGGGATGTTGATGTTGAGAATGAATCTTATATTATAGATGATACAGATGAGAATATTAGAGCGGATGAATCATATATTAGAAATGATCATAACGAGGGAATTTGGATCAATCCATCTGTCAGTGTTGTTAAGAGACAAGTAAACCCCGTTAAAACGAAAAAAAGAAAGAGATGTTAAAGGTACTTGTAACATATTATTTCTTATTTATATCGTGCAATAAAATAACATATTATTTCTTATTTATACCATGTTTTTCTTATTTATACATTTCTTATGTATATATTTCTTATTTACATATTTGCATGTCATTCATTTGATACTTTGGTTTTTCTGAATTACAGGTATATATATATATATATATATTGTGGCCAGCAACGAGGAAACATCACATGATGGAAAACAATCAACAAAAGATGTGGAAGGCGATATTAAAATAGGCATAACGATTATGAAAAAAAATCATTCGTGCGAGAGATAAAGGAGTAAAGTATGATGTTCATTGGAATGAAAGAGATCAGTTAGTTGAGCCTAACGGTGCGTTGCTAACAAGTTACATCGGAGCACTTGTACGTTCGCAAGTTCCGATTACTTGCGATAATTGGAGAATTCTTTCATTACAACCGGCTAAAGATAAAATTTGGAGCGAGATTCAGGTATGATATTTGATTATTTTTAATTATGTTGACAGTTACGTCTTTAAATTAATTATACTAACATGTTATATGTATGTGTGTTTGTTTGCAGAGATCTTTTAATATTGAAGATCATAGGAAAAAAATATTGTATTCAATTGGCCGGAAAACGCTTGAGGGGATTTAGAGCGTTTTTAACAAACAAGTTTCTAAAAGATTCAGAAGGAAACTTTGTTGACTCAGAGCGTCCAATGAAGTACGCGGATTTGATTTCGGATGAAGAATGGGAGACATTTGTTGCAAAGCGAAGAACAAAAGAATTTGAAGTAAGTATAACTTATCATGAACTATGTATAGTATATATACTTCTTCCACAAGAGTTCTAATAAACTTGTTTTTTCAGGTTGTTAGTGGCATAAATCGTCAACGGGCATCAAATCCCGCATATCCATACAGAAAGGGGTGTTTGGGATATGCACGCTTAGAACAAAAAATAGTAAGTACATATAAATGCTTTAATATGATATATTTACAAAAAATAGTAAGTATATATAATAGGATATAATGCTTTATTATCCGTCTTAATGCGGAGTTGGAAGAGGAGAAGAGTGATGTGATATCTCTTCCGGACCATGTTGTATGGAAGGCTGCCCGTGTGGGAAGAGATGGAGTCGTTCAGGAAGAAGTTCAACAAGTCTTTGAACAATGTGTAAGTACAACATTATCTTTGTCAGTAACTGATCAAAAGTGTATAATATGTTTATATATGTTTTTTATCTATATTTCAGGAGACTCTATCCCATACCATAACTCCGGCTGAGGACGATGATTGCAGGAGCTTACTGAGTCGGGTGTTGAATATTCCTGAGTATTCTGGGCGTGTGAGGGGTAAGGGATTTGGTGTCACTCCATCCAAACTGTATAAGCAGCCAAAGAAAAAAAATCCAACCAATAAAGAAGTGATGGATACTTTGGAGGAATTGAAAGCGCAGATTCGTGAATTACAGAAGGACAAGGAGAGATACATGTCGGAAAGGCGCGCTCTAGAGGGTAAAGCTACTAGTGACAAAGATAGTATCGGTTGTCCGCAGAAGCTTCCAGAGGTAATTGTATATATTACATTGAAATTAATTTAGCACAGTTTACTTAATTGACACATTAACTGATCATTATTTGTTTAGGGCATTTCACTTTACCGGCTATATTTATCGTCACCGACTCATCGAATGGTTGGCAAGGGAAAGGTGCATAACACTCTGGGAGACTTATTTCACCACAAACCGCTCCCTTTTGGATTTTTGAAAGTATCTATTGATATTGCGTTAGAGGGGGGTGTGTTGTTGCCTATACCAGATGATGTTTCAGGCACAACAGTGGTGAGAGACGCAATAGGAGCGTATGTGGCATGGCTGACAAATCTCATTTGCATAGATGATGAGGTAGGTTGAACCTTTTAATACTAAAATGTTTTATGATCCATACATGAAAGTTATTCTTACATTTACATTTTCTTATTTACATGATGATCTTAGACTCCTACAAAATCCAAATCAAAAGATGATAGAATTATTGTGCGGGATACCGATTCAGCTGCATCAAAGAAACAGGTACTACTACAGTTACATGATTATCTTATTATACATTAATTACTGAACTTATATATGACTTTTAGGTTCATGATCAGCAGTTGTAACAAGTCAGCAAGGGTAAGATGCCTGAAACTTCCAAGGTGCCCAGAAAAGCATCTGTTCCTCGATTTAGGATGTGCCTTGAAACATATGTGGGAATATCAGATGTGCCTGAGGGTGGCATCCGTCAAATACATATGGACGGAGGTATTTTCGGTTTTGAATATCCCGAAACAATTGCTAAGGAGGATTTTGACCAGGTTTTCAACCATTCTGAATTGGGCATCGGTGTTATGCATTCATACATCAGGTACTTCGATCCATTTTAATTAAATAATTGAACATTTTAAAATTTGCTCGTTTAATAGAATATTCTGATGTTGATTATGTGTTTTTAGGCTCTTGTATGACAAGTTGTTGGTCCCGAATGATTTGACTTCAGTATTCGCATTCTTATCTGCTAGTTGTGTCAACTCACGGACAATAGACCAGACACCAAATGCAGTCAAAGAGTACACAGTGCAGAGATTTATGGGCGCGACTACGGAGAAGTTGTTCTTGTTACCATATAATACTGGCCATGGGTTAGATTTTATTCTAAATTCATTTATTATAATTGTTCGATTTTTGCCTTTCTATATAACATTTCCGTCTAAACTGTTGTCTTATTTTATAGTGGACATTAGTTGTTGGTCGCGATTAATCCGAGGAAAGAAATAGTGTATTATATAGATTCATTGGATGGCGATGCAACAAAATATGAAAATCTGAGGAACATGGTTGATACGTAAGTGATGAGATATACTGTTCTGAATAATTATATATCTTTATTTATTATGTGACATTGTTTTAAATATGCGTTTATATTATGTTAGAGTTATACAAATATTCAGAGCACAAAGAGATGAAACGGTGCCAAAAAGCAAGGCTAACAACATCAACTGGATCAGAGTGGAGGTATATTTTCCCATGTTTGACTGTTATAGTGGTTCTACTTGATAAAACTATTCAAACAATATATCCTGATAAATGTTCGTTTGTTTTTTCCATTTACAGTGTCCTCGTCAGCACAATGGGATTGACTGCGGATATTTTGTATTGCGCTTTATGAAGGAAATTATTCTTTCTGGTCAAATAGAGGTTCCAATCATGGTATGGATCAATTCATTATATAAGTTATATGATTCATTTTGATAATTATCCGATACTTCATCTGAGTAATTAGTTTTAAAATTAAACCTTGCATGTTCTGTTATATTATGTAGTATTTTGATGAATTCAAGTGCGTTACTTACACGAAAGCAAGATTGGAAGAAATTAAAGAGGAATGGTGTCAATTTATTCTTGAGTTGAGAATTGTATAAAGTTATCGGATTGGAAGAATTGTAATTATATGTAAATTAACTGTATTTGTGATGTTGTAATTCTGAGGATCGGATTTTGTTGTAACATATTTAAGCAGGTTTATGTGTATTAAAATGATTATGGGCAAAGTGATGAGTTACAATGTATACTTAAAGGCCAAAGTTTTGAATTGTATATATAAGGCCAAAGTTTTGAATTGTATATATAAGGCCAAAGTTTTGAATTGTATATATAAGGCCAAAGTTTTGAATTGTATATATAAGGCCAAAGTTTTGAATTGTATATATAAGGCCAAAGTGTTGAAATAAAGGCCTGAATTATAAGCAGGTTTGTGTAATATAAGCAGGTTGTTGGTAAATATACAAAACAGCGTGAATATTTATAAATAAAAAAATTTAAAATCTGGGACATTAGACAGTGCTTTTACAAAAAAGCGCTGCTAAAGGTTACAAACATAGCGCTACAAAAGCGCTGCTATAGGTTTGTAAGGGGGGGTCTAAGACAACGCTTCTAAAAAGCACTGCTAAAGGGGGGGGGGCTATGACAGCGCTTTGTAAAAGCGCTGCTAAAGGTGGGGTCTAAGACAGCGCTTTGTGAAAGCGCTGCTAAAGGGGGGAGGGTTGGGGGAATATGCAGCACTTATAAAAGCGATGCTAAAGGGCTAAAAAAGCGCTGCTAAAAGTGCTGCTAAAGGGAGCCTTTAGCAGCGCTTTTCCATAAAAAAAGTGTTGCCTTTACCTTTAGCAGCGCCACTTTTGGCAGCACTTTTAAGCGCTGCTAAAGGCCAAAAAAAGCGCTGCTAAAGGCCTTTTTTGGCATAGTGATCACCAAAAGTCACATAACTGGTGCAGTGTGGCTTGATGTCTATCAACAGATTCTTTATGCCAGTCATGTGCTTAGAGCAGCCACTATCAAATACCAGTCTTCTTTTGCTGATACTCTTAGAAAAGTGTGAGTTATGTGTGCAACCGTCTTGGCTACCCATTTTCTTTGCTTGTTAGGCACTTCCCTCATTGGTTTGGCATGATGATGCATGTTGCCATGCATACCCTGTTTGGTTTTTCTTTGGCTGGGGAATCCATTCAGCCAGAAGCACACATCTTTAATGTGCCCAAGTTTTCCACAGTGGTAGCATCTATGCCCTTGGAATTTTCTCTTGATTTGCTTCCAGTTTCTGTGTGGTGCATGTTGTGTCATTGTTCGTGACTTCCTTTTTAACATTTGAGACTCAGGATGCAACCTCTTGAGGTTCAAGATAGAAGTTTGTTTCTCAACAAATCCTATGCCAGACCTATTTCCTGCAGTCTGCCCACTCTGAAGAATTTCCTCTAGGGTGTCAGTCCCAGAGTTGAGCATCCTTATGGGTTTAGCCATTTGATCCTTCTCATTTTTCAGATCCTTTACCTCACCTCTGAGGGAGTGTATTGTGGCTATGAGCTCTTTCCTTTCAGCTTCTAAGCCCTTGATGATCTCCTTCTGAAGCTCTCCTTGTTGGTACAGTTCTACACTTCTGATGTGAAGCTTCTGATATGAGGTTGTAGGGTCTTCAAAACTCAATTCCTCTTCACTTGAATCACCATCAGATACGTACACCCTGGTGGGTGTAGTGACATGTTTGGCTGTTTCTTCTTCTGATTCACTGTCAGAATCAGTCCATGTGACAGTCAGGCCTCTTCCCTTTCTCTTGAGATATGTTGGACATTCCTTTATGATATGCCCATACCCTTCACATTCATGGCACTGAACTGTACTGACTTTTTCCTCAACTTTTTCTTTGTCAGCAGGCAAGCTTTTGGAATGAAGTTTAGACTTGGCATATATCCTTTTGACCAGTTTGTTGAACTGTCTCCCAAGTAGGGTTGTTGCCTCTGATAGATTCTCCACTTCTTCCTCATCTGACTCCTCTGTAGAGTTTGTGGCAAGAGCTATACTTTTGCCTTTTTTCTCCACAGCCTGATCACACATCCCCATCTCAAAGGTCTGAAGGGATCCAATGAGTTCATCCACTTTCATGTGGCATATGTCTTGAGCTTCTTCAATGGTTGTTACCTTCATGGCAAACCTTTTAGATAGTGACCTCAGAATCTTTCTTACAAGTTTCTCTTCAGTCATATTTTCCCCCAAAGCTCCTGAGGTGTTGGCTAGTTCAAGAACATTCATGTAAAAGTCATGAATGGTCCCATCTTCCTTCATTCTTAGACTTTCAAATTTTATGGTCAGCATTTGAAGTCTTGACATTTTAACCTTGGAGGTTCCTTCACGAGTAGTTCTGAGAGTGTCCCAAACATCCTTTGCTAGTTCACAGTGGTGGACCAGTTTAAAGATGTTTTTGTCTATACCATTGAAAAGTGCATTCAATTCTTTAGAGTTTCCAAGAGACAATGCCTCTTGCTCTTTGGTTCATTCCTCTTCAGGAATTTGCAAAGATGCTTCATCCTTGTCAGTCTTTACAGGATGTTCCCAGCCAGAGTTTGCAGCTCTCCAAGCCTTGCTGTCTAAGGATCTTAGGAAAGCAATCATCCTACGCTTCCAATAGTCATAGTTAGACCCATCCAGAACTGGAGGTCTATTGGTGAATCTAATATCTTTATCCACAGTACCAGAATTTTGTTTCCCTAGATCTCACCCAGTAATAAATAGGCAGGGTGCCTGCTCTGATGCCAATTGAAAATTCTGGCTAGCCCACGATGGATGTTCTAACAGAAGTTATAACATCCACTGTGACATTCACTACAGACCTACTATTATGCAGTAATACTAAAGCAGTAAATAACACAGTTAGTTGTTGACCCAGTTTAGTGCAACACACTTACATCTGGGGGCTACCAAGCCAGGGAGAAATTTCACTATCAGTAGAATTAATTCAGAGTCAAACCTCCAGTTTGCACTCCTCACTTAAAACCTACCCAATGACAATTTAACCTAGAGACACTCTAGACCGTAGTATACTCACTCACTCCCTACAATCATGCAACAGTGATATCAAACAATTACCAATTTAACCGTAGGATGAAGAGACACTTCACCTACACACACACCTTGATCTTGCTTCAAATCTTTGATCAAGGAACTCACACTCTTGCTTAATAGCTTCAAGTGGTACACAGCTTAGAAACTACCTAACTAATGCAATCAACAGTTGCTTGGATTACAATTGTTCTTAAGACACAATCGTGAAGAACAACCTTTTCACTTCTAAACCACTATGGTGATTTCTCTGCTTCTCTATCTCCAACAGCTGCCTTCTAGGATTGCTTCTCCTGTTATTTATAGCAGCAGATCAGTCCTTGGGTCTGGGCGCATACATTAGGTTTTATCCATCATAAAACCTCTCTTTAGTATTCTGCATGTTTGCCACTTTAATCAGGTACATATTAGTTCCCCTAGGGCGTCTAAAATGTCTCCTGCATTCCAGTTTGAGCTTCTGAGTTGTTTCCTGAGTTCTAGCTACCAGAATAACAAACTTCCGCTTGATGTCATACGACCTATGTCATAACATTGAGTATGACATCCAGCTTAACTTATAGTTAGCTTAGTTAACTTACCCTGCACAATCCATATTATGAATGTAACAACATCAGACATGACATTCCTACATGTACTAATATTTTGCAAACAAAATGCAGCCAATCAAGAGCACTTACACATTTGATGAATCTTATCCGAGAAATGTCGGAAAAGGTAGTGTTATTCATGGCGCAGGTACATCTACGGAAGACATACTCAAAGATGCCGAGCCGGGAATTGATCAGCCCGATGAAGCCAAAATTGAGGAGGAAAAAGATGTCTGCCATGAGGAAACTGAGGAAGTTGATCCGCCTCCAAAAGATGATCTCCCTCAAGCTTGGAAGTCTTCCAAAGACCGTCCAATTGACAACATTCTCGGAGACATATCAAAGGGTGTTACAACCTGATCTAAGATAAGTAATTTTTGTTATCACTTCGCTTTCGTTTCACAAATGGAACCTAAAAACCCTAAAGAAGCCTTACTCGATGAAAAATGGTTTTTGTCAATGCAAGATGAACTTAATCAGTTCACGAGAAATGAGGTATGGGACCTTGTCCCTCCTCCGCGAGGACATCGAGTAATCGGCACCCGATGGGTGTTTAGGAACAAGTTGAACGAAAACGGGGTAATAACCCGAAACAAGGCGCGTTTAGTCGCGCAAGGGTATAACCAAGAGGAAGGCATCGACTATGAGGAAACTTATGTGTCGGTTGCCCGACTCGAGGCTATACGCCTTTTGCTTGCCTTTGCGTGTGAGAAAACTTTTTAAGCTACTCCAAATGGATGTTAAAAGTGCATTCCTTAACGAATTTATTAATGAAGAAGTGTATGTCGCACAACCTCCGGGTTTTGAGTCGCACGAATATCCCGATCATGTTTACAAACTAAAAAGAGCCTTGTATGGACTCAAACACAACTCTCTTCATTAAGCGTAAAGGAAAGCACTTGATATTGGTACAAATTTACATTGGCGATATTATATTTGGATCAACTAACATGAATCTCGTGAGAGAATTTTCTGACCTTCTGCAAGGTGAGTTCGAGATGAGTATGATGGGGGAGCTCACATACTTTCTCGGATTGCAAATTAAACAACTTGAGGAAGGAACGTTTGTGAGTCAAACTAACACTGTTTGAAATTGCTCAAGAGATTTGACATGGCAAACTCCAAAGCCATAGACACACCTATGCCTACATGCGCAAACTTGAATAAAGATTAAAATGGTAAGGACGTAGAGGTAAAAAGGTATAGAGGTATGATTGGTTCACTTCTCTATCTTACTGCTTCTAGACCTGACATTATGTTTAGCGTGTGCATGTGCGTAAGATACCAATCATGTTCCAAGGAATCTCATCTAAAAGCTGTCAAACGAATACTTCGATACTTATCTGGTACTCCGAAGTATGGACTATGGTATTCTAAAGGCAATGATTGCTCGTTAGTAGGATTCTCCGATTCCGATTTTTCCGGTTGCAAATCGAATAGGAAAAGCACTAGTGGTACTTGTCATTTATTTTCAAACTCCTTGGTTAGTTGGCATAGCAAGAAACAAGTTTTCGTTGCTTTGTCAACCGCCGAAGAGGAATACATTATCGTCGGTAGTTGTTGCACTCAAGTCATATGGCTTAAGCAACAATTATTGGATTTTAACCTCAAACTAGAACGTATCCCCATCTTTTGCGACAATACTAGTGCCATTAATCTCACCAAAAATCCGGTGTTACATTCTCGCACCAAACATATCGAAATTCGCCACCACTTTCTTAGGGATCATGTAGAGAAAGGTGATGTTATTTTTGAACATGTGAACACTAAAAATCAACTAGCGGATATTTTCACAAAACCGCTAGCTATTGAACCTTTCTTTCATATCTGTCGAGAACTTGGCATTCTCGATATTTTGGATCGGGTGTCATAATTGCATGATTCATCTTATTTCATTTACAATTATGCTTTTGAACATCTAACTAGTTGAAACTATTGCAAGCACAATTGTATACTTCTTCAAGCAAACTTGGTATAGAGGTGATGTTGTTCCTTTCCTTCTCTCTCTCTCTAAAACTTTCATTCTCAAAAAGTTGTATTGCATGACAAATATTGTGTATATATGACATTTTTCATGTATTATATCTGTTTGGGTGCTTATTATTGAGTGGCATTTTATTTATGCATCAAATGTATGCTCATCTATGCATAAATGTGAAAATCTGCATATTCTGCCTGTATGAGTCGACCATAACAGGGCACTGGTCGACGCATCGCGCGAAAACTCAGATTTTCTACAAGTCGTTCCAAATTCCTGTGCATTTAATATCCATAATCAACATGTTGCGTGCATTTATTCAAATTCTTTGTAAACTGCACCTACCATGCCTATTGTCTCTTGACCTTTCATCTTCTCAAAAACCCTAAAGTCTCATTTATAAAAGGGGCAAACCTCATTATCTGCAATCACACACTCTCCAACTTCTCTCTCTCTACAATCTCAAATCTTCCACAAACACCATCCATGGCTTCCTCCTCTCGCAGAATTACCGGCAAGCGATCAAGAGCATCTTCATCATCTGCTTCCATACCAGTCACTGCTGAATCCTTAGTTCCTTCAAATCTTGCCGAAAAATTCAACAAGGATATCGGCAAAAGAGGGGTAGTTAAGCAGTATGCATTCTACAAACTCACGGCGGAACACATTCATCTCCCCAAAATTTTATCTTTGCTGCAGTTTCAAGGCATTATCAACTTCTTGGAATGCAACTCAAAGTATAGTGAAGATTTGGTGCGTGTCTTCTACACATGCATCCATGGCAAGTTCAGCAGTCAGTTTTTTCACTCTCAGGTCGGCTCCACAAAGGTAAACCTAAACTCTGCTGTGTGGAGTAAATATTTCAACTTGCAATTGGCTGCTGGTGAAAATCCTCCTACTGAGGTAACTGATTCTCAAACTGTGGCTGGATATGAATTCAAAACAGCTTTAAACTCGACGTTAAAACGGCCGTATCCAGATAATATTGTGAATAGTGATGCATTTCTGAGAACCGTCACTGCAGGAAAATTGCAAACGGGTGAGCGAATTCTTCAGTGGATTATGGCGTGCATTCTGCGGCCAAAGAAAGGAGGACTCTCCAGAGTAGAACAGGCTGAAGTCCATCTCATCTACATTTTGAAAAATCAAATCAAAATTAACTGGCCCTACTACATCGCTAGTAGGATGTTCGCGTTACGAGACTCTGCAAGAGGAACTGCTCTAGCATATGGACCATTTATTCAGGAAGTTCTCACAGCTGCTGATGTTGTCTTTCCAACATTTCCATACACATCCATCTCTTCATATAAGGAATTTGGCACAAAGACCCTTTCAATGATGGGCTACTATTGGTGTAAAGAAAGAAAAATGTACGGATTTGTTCACAGGGCAACTACACCTAGAATGGTTGAAGCATCTGAAGGCAGTGAGAAAAGTGCAGAAAGTGACGAAGAAGAAGAAGAGGAACATAAAGAGGAAAAAGAAGAACCCGCACATGAGGCACATGACAGTCATCACCAAACTGAGTCAACTGAGTACACGACTACCGATTGGGTTCCACACACAGCTCAACCTGAGGAAGAAGAAGAATACAACAATCAAGGCTGGGGTGAGTGGCAGTACACGGGCTGGACCACTCTGGGAAAATATTATGAGCCATATCATGGATATTCTGAAGCACCTCAATCTCCTCAGCAATCCAACACATCTGAAATTCTCAGCATGATGTAGTCCATGCAATTGGAACAACAAAATTTTATGAGAACTCAAGATGAGAGATTCAGTCAAATTCAAGGCCAACTTCAAACACAAAATGAAAGGCTCAATAAATTTTCCAAAAGAATGGATGCATGGTTTGAGACTCTTGCTACATCTAATGAAGCTCAGGAAAGGGCCATAGCCAACAGTTTGAACTACTTGAACAGCATTACTGTGGAATTCACTGACTTGGCCGATCCTTATTGTAATCCTCATTTCTATGAGAGGGGACGAGGACAAGGCCGAGGGCATTAGATTTCTGTGTGCAATTCATGTTATGTTTTTTTATGTTGTTATGTGTTTAAGTTGTTTGGATTGTTATGCATATTTGCATTTTTCAATGCACTTTCTCTCTTTATCTATACTATGAGTATTAGTTGCTTTATTTTTTTTCATTGTCAATATTATGTGTGAATATTGGTATATGATTAGATATTACCTGTTAAGCATCTTGTTGGTTTGAACATTTCACTCTTAATCATTCTCTTTCTCTTTTTGATGTTGTCAAAGGGGGAGAAGAGGGTGTACCAAAGCCAAGAAGACCATACCACATCAGTTACTTTTGAAAGTATAGGATTGCAAAAGAAAGGGGGAACTTATGTTACCATGTTTGTAATATTGCATTTGGTTCTCATTGGCTTCGCACAGGTTGTCATCATCAAAAGGGGGAGTATGTGAGGGCAAACCGTCATACAACATACGATCTTAACTTTCGATGATGACAAATTGCAACCATGGATGAATTGGCATTATCGGTTCTACCTCTACAAAGACAAATGCAAATATTCCATCCATCATATCCTTCTTATATCATTTAACTTGCTTTACTCAATACAATATATGTGGATGATATGAGGTTATGACTAAATGCATAAAAACCACATAAATATCAATTTTTGCAGAGTTACAGGCCATGAGTCAACCACTGGGTCAGCGCATGAATCTGTGAAAATGGTCACGGGTCGACGCATGAAGAATGTGAGTCGACCGCAAGGTCGGCGCATGGAGTTTGCATTTTCCCACGGGTCAGCATGTAACACCCTTCTAAATCCCACGGATAATATATGAATAATCAGAGTAAACTTCCATGCATTTACAAAAGGGCATTACACATAAATTTCAAAATATCAAAACCACATGTCATGCTCTTTAGTATTTCAATATAAAATTATGTTTTACAAAACTTCACTTTGCATGTAGCAGCGGATTCAATTATACCACAATTTTCATAAAAGAAACATTTGTTTTTATCACATAAAACAACATCACTTAGGCACTAAGGCCAACATCATAATATTCCAATGGATATAAACACGTTTATAGAGTACATTATGTATATCTTAAACACAACCCAAGCGATCCCAGTGTTACATGACCAGAGCATGACTCAACCCAACATAATTAAACCACTAAACAGCTACACCAAAAGCGACCTCGTAACTACGAGCAATACTACTCCTTGATACCTACACGATGTCATGTAGGACATCATTCCAGCAGAAGGGTGAGAAATATTATCATAATAACAATACATATAATTATATACACACAAATACACAAGCATGGAATACATATATGTTAGAACACAAATTGGTTCTTAATAATATCTCTATGTTTTGATGATAACTATTAGGAAATTTTGTATTTAAGAATTATATACTCTAAAATTTGCTTGAGAGTTTTTACTGCAGATAGTAAAGAAATTAATACTCCAGAAGCAAATCAGAATTGAATACAAGAAATTAGCTAGACTCTGTAGTGCCAGATGCATACATTAAAAGATTCTGATTGCTGCTAACAAAAGATCCTGAGCGTAGCCTCCAGAAGGATCTGAAGCAGAAGCTCCAGAAGAATCTGAAGCAGAAGCTCCAGAAGAATCTGAAGCAAGCAGAAGCATCTGAAGTAAGTCAGAAGCATCTGAAGCAAGTCAGAAGCATCTGAAGCAAAGAAGAATATTGTATGAAGAGTTTTTCAAAGCATAGTTTCTACAGAAGATTCTAAAAGTACTAAAGCTGCCAGTACTGAAGTTCTGTTTCAAATATGCTCTGATATTTAACATGCTGAAAGCACACATGCTGCAGAAGACTCTGATCCAGCAAAGTTCTGATCATCATTAGAAGACTCTGACCCAATCAGACTCTGATGAACTTGCTGAAAACTGAAGAAGAAATACTCAAAGATTATATCTGTTGGAGTAAATCAAACGTCTCTTTCCTTATTTATGCTAGACACAAGAACACAGACAAAAAGGATTTTTCTGTGCTTTCTTCTTCTAGGAAAGGTCACTTGATGTGAAGACAAAAAGGCTCAGACCTTTTGGACACTCTTCTCAACGTGCAGCTTACCTTGGATCAGCTGCCTATAAAAGCAAGACTCCACCAAATTCTTCAGTTAGACATTTTGCTGAAAAGAAATCAAAACATTCAAGCTCTCATTATTTCATATTCATTCTTAGAATTAATTTCATTGTACTTAAACTTAAGAGAAATATCACAGTTGTGATAAAAGCTTTTTAGAAGCATTCTTACTCTTGTATTAGATTTACATTGATTGTAAAGAATTTCCTTAAGAGGATTCAGTTGGAATCAGTAGCTCTTGAGAAGACTAAGAACAGTTGTTCTTAGGTGTTACTATTGTAATCTGTTTGATTAAATAGTGGATTAAGTCCTTGTTTGAGAAAGACAAATCACTCTAGGAAGGGTGGACTGGAGTAGTTGAGTTCAACGAACCAGGATAAAAATAATTGTGTTTTAATTCTAAGTTTTAATCTTTCATACTTATTCAACCCCCCTTCTAAGTATTATCTCACCTTCAGTTGGCATCAGAGCTCCGGTTCTGTGTGTGCTACCACTTAACAGTGACATTAAAGATCCAGAGAGAAATACTTTGATATATATTTATTTGTTACAATGGCTGATAATACAATATCCAACATTAACAATAAATATGAAGAAAGGGACAGAATCAGCACCAAACCCCCTATGTTTGATGGGGAGAAATTTGATTACTAGAAAGACAGAATTGAAAGTTTTTTCCTTGGATATGATGCTGATTTATGGGATCTAGTCATAGATGGATATGTTCATCCCACAGATGGGAATGGCAAGAAGATAGACAGAAAATCTATGACAGATGCTCAGAAGAAAGATTTTAGAAATCATCACAAGGCCAGAACAATATTATTGAATGCAATTTCTCATACTGAGTATGAAAAAATTACAAACAGGGAAACTGCTTTTGATATGTTTGAATCCTTAAAGATGACTCATGAGGGAAACTCTCAAGTCAAGGAAACAAAGGCTCTGGCTCTGATCCAGAAGTATGAGGCCTTCAAGATGGAAGACTCTGAATCTGTTGAAGCTATGTTCTCCAGATTTCAGATCCTCACAGCTGGGCTAAAGGTTCTGGACAAGGGATACTCTACATCAGATCATGTAAAGAAAATCATCAGAAGTCTACCTACCAGATGGAGACCAATGGTGACTGCCTTGAAGATGGATAAAGATCTGAACAAGATCTCTTTAGAAGAACTCATCAGCTCACTGAGGAGCCATGAAATTGAGCTTGAGGAAGATGAACCTCAGAAGAAAGAAAAAGGTAAATCTGTTGCTTTAAAATCTAATAAATCTGCTAAAGCTTTGCAGGTTATTGAAGAAAGCTCTGAAGAATCTTCTTCTGAAGAAGAAGATGAATTATCCATGTTGTCCAGAAGGATCAACAGACTCTGGAAGCACAAGGGAAAGAAGTTCAACAACTTCAGAAAATCTGATCATAGAAAGGAATCTTCTGGGCACAGAAGATCTGGCAAGAAAGAAGTTGTGTGCTATGAGTGCAAAGAACCTGGGCATTACAAGAATGATTGCCCCAAACTTCAAAAAGAAAAACCCAAGAAGAAGTTTAACAAAAAGAAGAAGGTTATGATGGCAACATAGGATGACTCAGATGAATCTGAATCATCTTCTGAATAAGAAGAAGAATGTGCTAATGTTGCACTGATGGCCAGCACAGAAGATCAGGAGGAAGGAACCTCAGGATATGAATCAGATTCTGAATCTGACGATGATGCTGAAGAGGTAATGGCTAAACTTACTAAAGAAGAACTTATAAAAGTTTTATCAGAAGTTCTGAAAAGTTATAACAATATCAAACTCAAATACAAGAAGCTGAAAAGCAGTCTTGAATCTGAGATTGATCTTCTAAAGACAGAACTTGTTTAGCAAAAAGAAATTAATCTGAAAATCAAAAATGACTTTGAAATAACTCAACAAGAATCTGAATCTGAGACTAAGTCATGTGAAAACATTTTAGAAAAATATGACTCTAGCTTTCAGAGATTTCTTACTAAGAGCATAGACAGAAGAAAGATGGCTTCTATGATCTATGGTGTTAGTGGGAACAACAGAAGAGGTATTGGATATGAATCTTCCTCTGGAAGTAATCTAAAATCTGTTGATAAACTCTTCATCAAGAAAACACCTCTGTACTCTCAATTTAAGTTTGGTCACTTAAATGACATTAAACACACAAGCTCTGAGAAGAATACTTATGTGTTTAAACCCAAGGCAAGTCATAATAAACATTATGTTGAAAAACAGAAGTTTAGACAAACCTTCAGAACCACTAACCCTAAAGGACCCAAGAAGATTTGGGTACCTAAAAGTAAAATAATTCTTGTTGCAGATGTTCTTAGCAGCAAGGTCAGGACGCCAATCATGGTACCTGGACTCTGGATGCTCACGACACATGACAGGAGAAAAGTCTATGTTCCAAAGCCTGGAACTTAGATCTGGAGGTGACGTGAAGTTTGGAGGGAACCAGAAGGGCAAGATCATTGGATCTGGCACCATTGGAAATGGTAAACTTCCCTCTATTACTAATGTTTTACTTTTTGAAGGGTTAAAGCATAACTTATTGTCCATAAGTCAATTAAGTGACAATGGTTATGATATTACCTTTAATCAAAAATGTTGTAAAGCTATTAGTCAAAAGGATGGCTCTATCCTATTTAGTGGTAAGAGGAAAAACAACATTTATAAAAAAATCTTTCAGAACTTAAAGTTCAAAATGTTAAATGCCTCTTGTCTGTTAATGAAGAGCAATGGGTCTGGCACAGAAGATTGGGCCATATTAATATGAGACGTATATCTCAGATTAATAAACTTAATTTTGTCAGAGGACTCCCTAATCTGAAGTTCACTTCAGATGCTCTTTGTGAAGCATGCCAAAAAGGGAAGTTTTCAAAATCATCTTTTAAATCAAAAAATGTTGTTTCTACTTCCAAACCACTAGAACTACTTCATATTGATCTGTTTGGACCAGTGAAAACTGCATCCATCAGAGGCAAGAAGTATGGATTAGTCATTGTTGATGACTATAGTAGATGGACATGGGTAAAGTTCTTAAAACACAAGGATGAGTCACATTCTGTGTTCTTTGACTTCTGCAAGCAAGTCCAGAATGAAAAAGATTTCAAAATTATAAAAGTCAGAAGTGATCATGGTGGTGAATTTGAAAATAAATATTTTGAAAAATATTTTTCTGAAAATGGCATTGCTCATGATTTTTCCTGTCCTAGAACTCCACAACAAAATGGGGTTGTAGAGAGGAAAAACAGAACTCTGCAAGAAATGGCCAGAACCATGATCAATGAGACAAATCTGGCAAAACACTTTTGGGCAGAAGCAATCAACACAGCCTGTTACATTCAGAACAGAGTGTCTGTAAGACCTCTTCTGAAGAAGACTCCATATGAACTGTGGAAGAACAAAAAGCCCAACATTTCATATTTTCATCATTTTGGATGTATTTGCTATATGTTAAATACTAAGGAAAATCTGAACAAGTTTGATTCCAAAGCACATAAGTGTTTCATGCTTGGATATTCTGAACGCTCTAAAGGCTACAGAGTATACAACACTGAGACACAGATTGTGGAAGAATCCATTCATGTCAGATTTGATGATAAGCTTGGCTCTGAAAAGCCAAAGCAGTCTGAAAACTCTGCAGATAGAGAAGTAGTCTTCATTGACTCTGAAGTCCCAGAAGCAGACAAAATTCAAGTGAAGGAACCAGAAGCAACGCCAGACGCTATTCCTTTAACTTCTCAGATGAATAATCTAAACATTTCTGAATAATCAACTATTAGAGGATCATCATCCAGAATTAAAGCTTCTCATCCAGAGGATGTCATTATTGGAAAGAAGGATGATCCCATCAGAACAAGATCCTTTCTAAGATCATCTGAAGCATCACTATTTGGACTGGTGTCAGAAATTGAACCATCTTCTGTAGATGAAGCTCTGCAAGACAATGATTGGATTATTGCCATGCAAGAAGAGCTAAATCAATTCACCAGAAATGATGTATGGGATCTAGTTCAAAGACCACAAGGATTCAATATAATTGGTACAAAATGGGTCTTCAGAAATAAGCTAAATGAGAAAGGAGAAGTTGAAAGGAATAAGGCAAGGCTTGTAGCTCAAGGGTACAGTCAACAAGAAGGTATTGATTACACTGAGACATATGCTCCAGTGGCAAGGTTAGAATCTATACGCCTTCTTATTTCATTTGCTGCACAAAATAACATCACTCTGTATCAGATGGATGTTAAAAGTGCCTTTCTTAATGGTATTATAGAAGAAGAAGTTTATGTCCACCAACCTCCTGGTTTTGAAAATGAAAAATTTCCAGATCATGTTTTCAAATTAAAGAAATCTCTGTATGGGTTAAAACAAGCTCCCAGAGCTTGGTATGAGAGATTGAGCAATTTTCTTCTGGAGAAAAATTTCATCAGAGGCAAAGTGGATACAACACTCTTTTGTAAATAAATTAAGAAAGATCTTCTAATTTGTCAAATTTATGTAGATGGCATTATTTTTGGATCAACAAATATTATGCTTGGAAAGGAGTTTGCTACATGTATGCAGGAAGAATTTGAAATGAGCATGATGGGAGAACTCAGATTCTTTCTAGGAATCCAAGTCAATCAAACTCCATAGTGCACTTACACACATCAGACCAAATATGTTAAAGAACTTCTGAAGAAATTTAACATGACTGATAGTAAGCTGGCAAAGACTCCCATGCATCCAACTAGCTCACTTGGCAAGGAAGAGGTAAGTAAGAAAGTAGACCAGAAGATCTACAGAGGTATGATTGGTTCTCTTCTTTATCTAACTGCTTCTAAACCTGACATATTGTTCAGTGTTTGCCTGTGTGCTAGATTCCAATCAGATCCTAGAGAATCACACTTGATAGCTATCAAGAGGATTCTAAGGTATCTGAAAGGTACTTCTAATGTGGGTTTGTGTTACAGAAAATCTGATGATTTCAAATTAGTTAGATTCTGTGATGCTGACTACGCTGGAGACAGAGTGGAAAGAAAAAGTACTTCTGGAAGTTGTCAATTTCTAGGAAGAAATCTAATCTCCTGGTACAGCAAGAAGCAACCCACAATTGCACTTTCAACCACAGAGGCAGAATATATAGCTGTTGCTGGATGTAGCACGCAGATGCTCTGGATGAAAAGTCAACTAGAAGATTATCAAATTTTTGAAAGTAACATTTCTATCTTTTGTGATAATACTTCTGCTATATGTTTGTCTAAAAACCCTATTTTACACTCTAAGGCAAAACATATAGAAATTAAGCATCATTTCATCAGAGACTATGTTCAGAAGGGAATCATAAATTTAGCCTTTGTTGATACAGATCATCAATGGGCAGATATTTTTACAAAACCCCTTGTTGAAGATAGATTCAAATTTATTTTGAAAAATATTGGTATGGATTTTTGTCCAGAATAATATTTGTCAGAAGCAAATTTTTACAGATGCAAAAATGTCTAATGCTCTGAAGTATTTCTTCTGATTGCTTATTTATTCTGCTTAATTTTTTTTTTGTGAAACTCTGAACTAACAATCCTTAGAGATCTGAATGTTGGTTAAAGTTTCATTTCTCAAGAGAATTCAGAACACATGCAAGCAAACACGTGTCACACCAAATCTGCAGAGGTGGCGTGTACATTACTGAAGAGACGTTTGAGGTGAAGTTTGAATAGTGAAAATCTTGATTTTCCCCCCAATTTGTCAGAAGCAATAAATGTTTGAAATGATTATTATTCTTTGCATTTAATGCTTGTTCAAACGTGCAAAATATTCTGACTGATGGTATGCCTAAATGTTTTAGTATAAATACTTGACCTATCTTCACTTTCACACTTTTCACAATCTCAGAAAATTTTATGCATTTTCATCTTCTCTTCTCTCTGCATAAAAACCCTAAGCGTGTGACAAAACAATCTTCAATGGCAACTTCATCTTTAACAGCTGCTCAATTCCAATCTTCAATGGCTGCAGTTACTTCTGCAAACATGGGTGTTGCTCCTTATTCTCCTCCTAAAAGAACTCTATTTACCCCTGTTGAAAAGTTGGAGGTTTTGTGTGAATCAATGGTAGAATTTGATTCACTTGCAGAAAATGGCTTTGAGTTTCGTTCTATCATAGGTGCTCAAGGATGGGTAAAGTACTTTGATAGACTCTTTGGACCAGTTTACCCCCTCCTTGTGAAAGAGTTCTGGATCCATGCCTCAGTTTACCCTAAGTTCATTCTATCTTCTGTACTGGGAAAAGAAATCATTATAACAGAAGATCTAATCAGAAAGTTAATTGGATATGAAGAAACAGATGGTGTTTCACACTTGCCAGCTGAGCGTGTGGACATGGATGAAGTGTATGAAGAAGTGATGACTGCTGGTCAAGCTTCTAACAAATTCAAAGATCTAAAGCCTGACTACAAGATCTGGGCAAAGATCTTCAGGGGATGCATCCATCATAGGAAGTCAACAAACTCTCCAGACTATGTCAATAATGAACAGCTCTATTTCATGTATTGCCTCAGTCAGAGCACCAAGGTAGATCTTCCATATATTCTTTTTATGCATCTGTGGAACCATATAAATGCATCTAGAGAGTATGTGAAAGAAAAAGGACAGAAGATCAGAACCTGGATCCCTTTTGGAAGGTTGATCTCAAATCTTCTAACTGATAATGGTTTGGTCACTGCTCTGTACGCTTCTGGAGTTACAGAGGAATTGGAATTCATAATGGGAAAGCCTCTGAATGCCAAAAGTCTTCAGAGACTTAAAATAGTGGATGAACTTACAACAGCTCCCAAGAAGCTGAATGTGTCTGAACTGAGTAAGAAGAGGATTCCTGTAGATGATTTTCCACTATTCTTTGCTGAAGAGCCAAGACACATTGTTGTTATGTACATTGATGAATGTAAGAAAGAAGGAAAGCCTGTTCCTGCAAACATTGTACAGCTAGCAAGACAACCTCTACCTGATGTAGAAGAAGAATAACAACAACAACAACTACAGAGAAAGAGGACTCAGCCAGAAGCAAAAGCTGCACCTGCTCAGAAGAAAATAAATATTGCTGAGAAGCCACAGAAGCTCTTGAAGAGGAAAGATTCTAGAGACACTTCTTTTGTACCAGCCAAAAGGATCAAGATAAAAGGTACTAAATCTTCTGTATCTTCTGCAAATACAATTGTTTTAAATGATTATAATATTAAGTCTATTCCAAAACCACCCTCTACACAAACTACTTCTATTACTGCTCCAAGTTCTAAATCACCACAAAAACAAGCATCTGTTCCAACACCAATTACAACAAAAACAAGTCAACCAAAAGTCTATGTACCACAAACTACTCAACCAAAAATCCAAATCAAACAATTTGTACCATAGAAACAACCCACAGAACATCAACCACAACCTTCTGTACAACAAAAACCCTCTGAACACCTTAAACAAAAGCAATCTGAACAACAAAAGCACCCACAAGAAAAACAACCAGAAAAACCACAAGAATCTCAACCAGAAAAAGCCTCTGAATATCAACCACCATCAAATAATCCACCATCAAAATCATCTGAACCCACTGCATCTGAACCTACAAAAATAACACATGTTCCAGTTTCATCTGAACCAATCACAATTCCATCTGATTCACCCATCTCAGAGCAACCATCAAAACCATCTGAAATTCCTTCAGAACAAACCAACACTTCTGAACCCCACATTCCTGAAACATAAGTTCTTGATGTCATACCATTAAAAACTGTGTTTCAAGTATCTTCTACTTCCTGCACACCAACCACCTCCTCAAACTCCTTAGAATCATACATCCACCCAGACTTTCTAGTCTCTCCATCTCACAGAGATTCTGAGGTAAACCAACCTGAACCCATTATACCTTCAAAAGCTTCCATTCCAGATCCTATTCCCACACCCGCACCATCATCTGAAATATTGATCCCAAATTCAAACCCAAGATCATCTATATCTTGTGCCCAAGTTTCATCTCTATTTCATAATCTGGCTTATGGTTTCAAACTCAAAGACTTTTATGACAGAATTGAACCATCTGACCCAATCACCCCTCTGAAACCCAAACTCACAATGACCCTTCCATCTGTGATTCTTGACTATATAAAATCCATGTCAGATGTAGGACCCTTAGCAACTATATCTTGTTCTGCAAAATCTGATAAAGCTGTTGCTTCAGCTATACCAATTTCCTCTGATAACAATGTTGCTTCTGATGAACCCCCTAAATCTGCCTTCTAAACCTAATCAAATAAACCTTTTGATGTAGTTACCCTTCACACCAGAGCAAAACCTCATCTGTTAAATGCCTTAATCAGATCCAAAGAAAAAGCTCCTGAAATACCTTTCATTCCATACTATCCTCCTCCTCTGATCTCCATCCAAAAATCAATTTTTCCACCAACTCCCCAACCAAAACCTGTAACTCTGGAAACTCTGTTACATCCTAAGCCCAGACTTAATGTTAATCATTTATTTCAAACTTTTTTGCAAGAAATACAGTTGTATTTAGGTACTGTACAGAAGAAATGCTCAGCAACAATGGATGCCAAAGAATCTGATATCATCTGGAATGGATTCATCAATAGATTCAACTCTGTGGCCTCCAATCTGAAGAACATATGTTCTGATGATGCGAAGCTCAGATTTGCTGAAGCTGCAAGGACTCTATTCTGGACTGTCAAGAAATCTGAACCTCTGCTCCTTACAGATGCTCCTCCATCATCAGAAGAATTTACTGAACTTGCATCTGAGGAAAATCTGTTGGCTATGACTCTGGTAGACCCTCCTTCTAACTCCAATGCTCCAGACTCTATAGAACCCATGGAAATTGACTATGTTCAAGCTCCAGAACCAGATCATACTTCTTCATCTGAGATTAAGAAGGAACATCCAGATTTTGAAGATAAGATTGCTGCTCTAGAAGCTGACCAATCAGAGATCAAGTCCTGGATGGCAAAACAGGATAAGAAGTCTGAGGACATGACAGAATGGATGTCTAAGCAGGATCAAAAGAATGAAACTATGGCTAAGTGGATGTCCAAGCAAGAGCAATCCTCCTCTGAGATTACAGATCTATTGAAGATGCTTTTGTCCAAACACTCTTAGATTTTCATTTTTTTTCATTCTAATGTTTTTGCATCTGATGTTAGCCTATGTACTTTATTGATATATCTTATGATGCATGTACTCTTAATCTATTGAATGAATCAAAGTTTTCTCCACTGAATCATCTTATTTACTGTTTCCTTTTATTTGTCTTTTTAAAGTGTTTACTTTTTGCTTATGACAAAAAAGGGGGAGAAAATATAAAGATATGAACTGTTTAATTTAACTTCACCAGAATGAAACTTCAAACATATTTATTCTATCTAACATTTAATCTGAGTATTTCAGAACTTTTGATAAGTACATTCTATAAAAGTAACTCTGAGTCTCTCAGATCATTTGACTATTATCAAACTCTGAATCTTAAATCTGCAAGACATTCTGACCTTCAAATGTTAAAAGAACAAACAAGATCTAACTCTGAAGATTACTCAAGACAAAAGGGAAGTTTCTATTCCTTATCTGTATTTAACTCAGGGGGAGATTCATCATCTCAGGGGGAGTTATAATTTTAATATTTTTCAATTAAACAAAATTTCTGATGTTTTTGCCATCATCAAAAAGGGGGAGATTGTTAGAACACAGATTGGTTCTTAATAATATCTCTATGTTTTGATGATAACTATTAGGAAATTTTGTATTTAAGAATTATATACTCTAAAATTTGCTTGAGAGTTTTTACTGCAGATAGTAAAGAAATTAATACTCCAGAAGCAAATCAGAATTAAATACAAGAAATTAGCTAGACTCTGTAGCGCCAGATGCATACATTAAAAGATTCTGATTGCTGCTAACAGAAGATCCTGAGCGTAGCCTCCAGAAGGATCTGAAGCAGAAGCTCCAGAAGAATCTGAAGCAAGCAAAAGCATTTGAAGTAAGTTAGAAGCATCTGAAGCAAGTCAGAAGCATCTGAAGCAAGTCAGAAGCATCTGAAGCAAAGAAGAATATTGTATGAAGAGTTTTTCAAAGCATAGTTTCTACAGAAGATTCTGAAAGTACTAAAGATGCCAGTACTGAAGTTCTGTTTCAAATATGCTCTGATATTTAACACGCTGAAAGCACACATGCTGCAGAAGACTCGATCCAGCAAAGTTCTGATCATCATTAGAAGACTCTGACCCAATCAGACTCTGATGAACTTGTTGAAAACTGAAGAAGAAATATTCAAAGATTATATCCGTTGGAGTAAATCAAACGTCTCTTTCCTT